>CAJQUW010007354.1:0-68830 GCA_907163375.1 Prostheceraeus crozeri | reverse complement strand
TGGTCTGTTAGTGATCAGTAGGTCCCTTAAATAAGAAAATTTTATAAGGTTCTTTGACGCAATGATTTCCTCATAAAGACGAATGAATTTTATAGTGACTTGATGGTCATACACTTTCCTCAGTAAAAGAAGGGAGTGTAAGATTGTGTGATTGTATGAAAATAGACGCCACGTATATTTTTCAATTATGGATTTTTTTGTCAAAAGTTTAAGACGCGTCTTATTCATGAAAACGGAGAAGCTCAATTTTATTGAAACTTTTTATACCATCTGAATTGCTGTGTTTCATGTGCTAATTTGGCTCACTCGTCATAGCTATGTCCGGTCAGTTGTGGTAAACAAATCTAAATTTTTGTAATTTCATTCACTTAAGTCACCAGAAAGTACTGTGCAAGACAAAGAACTGAGATTTTAACCAATGAATAAAGCTCTCAGACAACACAATTTTCTGAAAAAATTAAAGCTGTTCGCTTGTTCTCTGAGTGGTTTACAACGAGAATGCAATGCGGATGTGTTGCAGGCATTGAAACATGAAATGAGCGAAGTTAAATGCGTCATACTTAACTGTAGTGGATTCTTTCACATACAGATGAAATAATATCGGACGGGGGAATTGTGAGTGTATTGGTTGTGGTGTTTAGATGGTTTTGTTGAGTATTGATGTTGAGTTACTTTTTGGTTATATGTTGATTGATTGAATTATTTGTTTGTGTGTTGTTGTTATGAGTTTGAATTTGAGTTTTTGATTTGTATGAATTGTTTTTTGGAGTTTCCACTTCGTCATATTTGTCTTTAAAATTGCACCCAACAGCTAAATTATTTATTAAAAATTTAAAGCATTTCACATTCAAGCTATTACTTAGACTTAAACGGGAGTTCGAAAATCTGCAGAACAGTTACACGCACGGCATAACGCGCATGCTTGCACAATACGAAGAGGTTTATTTTTGCGATTGCCGACTGCCTATCGTCAATGATTCTCCGATTATATCGTAGATATAATGATTGTCAGTCACGAAGACCGAAAGGTAGCACAATTTGTAGCTAATAAACCTGTCATTTCATGCAAACGGATTAGCTGATTATCCAATTATTTTTATTATTAAATAGTGATTGCCATTGGTTTTTTCAACTGAATGTCAGCAGACTAACAAAATATTATTTCCGAATGTCCATTTATCATTTATCTATATTTGATGCGATATGAAATGATTGATTATAAAAATCATTTTTTTTCTTATGCAATATATTATGATGCGGCCTGGTATCGTTCATGTCAAAGCTGTCATGTCTCAAGGACCCATCTGCACAGATTGCTATGAGAAAATGAGAAAATCGCGATAAGTAAGCAAATTTTATTCGTTGTGGGCCTTTCCCATGTCTCTAATGAACAGTGCCAAGCCATTAGTAATCAAAATTATATGATCTTGCAACTGAAGTTTGTGATCATGGGGTAGACATCATTGCTACTTGTATTCCCGAATACTTGGTTATCTTCTACCTTATTTTGGGAAGGCGCTTTTCCTTTATGTTGCATGATTCCTAATTTTGATGTCATAATAGCGGGTGTTATGTGCATCACCCGTTATTAAAGTGACGCATGCTGTCTCACCAAACGGCTATTTTGTTTTGCAGAATCTTGTCGATAGTTGAAATGTCAAAACTAAAACTAATTCATTTTTAGGTGATGTTTAGTGAAGTATTACGGTTTTCATGTTAAATTACTTTTTTTACAGTTTGTCATTTTTGTTTCTCCCGCTTAAAATAACTTGTTAAACACATACGAAATATTTGACTTAAAGAAGTTTATGACTTCAATTTCCTAGCAGTGAACACTGTAGGGAGCTGTTGAATCAAATCACAGAAAACTAACATGCAGATCTCTACTTACTCGTCATTGTTAACATTTTATCACGATATGCTTAGGACAACTAACTATAGCGTTGGTTCAGTAGATAGGCTAAGGTTATGCACTACCAAATAAGAATCATGTTTTAAGATGACTTATTCGGGCAGATCGGCACTCATGTGTCACTGCACCGCACTGACAACTTGACACTCAGAAAGAAATAAGAAGCAAATAAAATCGCATTTTTTCGAAGATAATTATAAACTACTCCGCTTGATAACTCGAAAATCTTTCGAATGGACCATCTTTTGATGTTAGGTTTTTGTGTTGGATTTGTTGTGTATTTGAAATGCGATTTCTCAACTGGCTTGTTTTCCAAAGTAGGCAAGATTATGATACAGTACTAGGTTTTGCTGAAGAAATGTAGTAAGTCCTTCTAGTCTCATCCGGGACCAAAAAACATAAACCTTTTATCAATCGTTCCTATCACTCAAAAAGCACAAATTTTATGAGCTAACAATCAGCAGTGTAGTGGTAATTGGATTGAGACTAAGTCCAGATAAGACTTTAATGAAACCAAGCCTACCATAGATAGAGCATTGATAATGACCAAGATCAAGAAATCCACATGCTACCCAGGTCTAATACCCTATTAATCTGATCGGTTTGTTGGTTCGTGCACAATCAATCACTTGACATTCCTGGTTTTTAAAATGTTTTTAATATCTAACGGCATCATTTTTTCTAGCGTAGGGCTGTGTTTTAATCTGCTTTATCTGCGTAATCATTGCAGTTATGACTAATACTGACATGGAAGAATTTTTACTTGTTCATTTGCTCTTATTATTGTGAGTGTTTGCAAAATGCAAACCAGATGTTTGTTGGTTAATAACAATACACATATTTTCACGGGCTTTGTCAAGTGATACATGAAAAGGATCTCTAGAAGACACAGGTAAAAGATGTAAATTGCCAATCCTAGACATCATTGAAATATCACAGATCACAAAATTAAGTTTTGTGTGTGATAATTGAGGCATCCTTACGGTTATTGCTGGTTTGTGCATGTTGTTTACGGATATTGTCGAAGTCGAGCTTCCATTGTATAGAGCATTGCATACTTCGCGTCGTGCGTACCGTTAAAGTGCTTCAGTTTATTTTTCTATTGATGATAAGGTTTGAGGGTGCATACTTGATTTTGCTGATCATCATTCTACAATATGTATATGTGTAAATAAGAAAGGAGAATATTTGTCAAGATGGTGTTTACTGTCAGATAAAGTACACTATATCCTGACCATAACCATACCTTGAATGTATTTGTTAGTGTCCATGCTTCTACCGTTCAAATCACCCGTGATATAGCGACATTTATTCGAGCGTGCGTTATAGCGGGATATTAAACTGTCAGATCTAAGCTAAATATTATGATTTCTTGATTGCGTCATTCATGTTGCATGTACATCAGTCTCATGCGTTGATGACAATAAGATGAAAAATTACTAATCTGATGGTAGGTTGATGCTGCATTTGTTATGTGCGTTTTCATGCTGGAATTGGTTTTCAAATGATCTTAAGCCCTGATTCTTCATAATCCTCTATTGTCGATGCTTTACTTTCAAAATCTATCGACTGTAATTCAATGCTGGATTGGACCTTTTTTGACTATGTATGGATGAAATGCCATATGCATATGGTCGTTTGTTGGCTGATAAATTGTCAATGAATTATTGTGTGCGATTTTACAACTACATCCTCAAAATGGAGTTATGATACAAGTTAAAAACATCGTTGATGGCGCCGCATTCAGTAGCGCCCCTTCTTGTTCCTGTGCTGTGGTTTTAATTTGCTTCTGATCATCAATTGCTGTATTTAGCCAGTTTTTGCTATGGAGGAATTTTACTTGTTCAGTTGCTTGTTATTATTTACGTGTGAAGTATAACAAACTGTGAACAAAATGTTTGTTGTTTATACAATAGGCAAATTTCACGGGCTTCATCATGCGAAAAAATAAAATGGTTCTTTTGCAGACAAGATCAAAAAATTGATTGTAACGAATGGGACGACATGAAATCACATATTACAATATTAAGATTGAATATTTGATATTGAGTGCATTCTTCACGCACACGATTATTGCTGGTGTGTGTCTGTTGTTGACGGATATCGTCGAAGTCGGTACATTTTTCTCGGTTCGCACGGTTTCCGTTTTAAATTGCATCCGATTTTTTTCTATTGAGGATATGTTGTGGTTGACATACTTCTGATTTTCGTTATCATTCTACAATTTTGTATCTGTATAAAATGAGACAAGGAGATTTTATAATAACCGAACATGAAATTTCTAATTTTCACAATTAGTGATGTACGATACATCGGTCGATTTATTAAATTTTCCTCGGCGCTGTTTCTTATATAATTAAAATTTTGTGTAAGCTAGTATATGCAATAAAATTAACAAGTTATGTGATCTCCTTCAACATTGGATTTTTTCATTGCTGATTTTCTCCAGAATTAACTTGTTTGAATTCATTTTAATATGGGCAAAATTATCGGCGATATTCTGCAGAAATGCGATATTTTTGTGTTGATATTGATGAATTAAAGAATGTTTATTCATGAACTTGAACATTTTGAAAGTGATAATGACATTTCATAATTTTGATTGCATGTTTTTATTGTTTGCCAAATGTAAACTAATGTAAAATAGAAAATTAGGGCAAATTGATTTTTATTTAATGAACAATCGCAGGTCCTAGCCTCATTGTACAGTAGGCCCCTAACAAATTAAATTCTTGCATTATGGTTGAATGTGTCATAGGTTTGGTTCATCAGAAGACTGGCTTATCTGATTTTATAAAGGAACTGTATGCGTGGATAACCTTTTTTGAATTATTGACTAGCGGTTTTTGTGACACTATTTACTTGTTTATCTTATGGACAATTGATTCTATATTTTCTTTTACTAGGGAAATTTTTGTAATCTTTCTTGTCTTCGTTGGGTAGCATGTTTAAATGGAGATTAAAGAACCTGTAGATCGTTTTCACGGAAACAGCAATTGTGTCACTGCCCCGCGAGTGGGAGAAACTGTTTTTCTATACCTCAATTGCCGAGAATAGATTTTTTCTATCTGTATGGAACTTGGTATTATTGGTGTTTGGACTTCGCTAGATGTTAGCACCTTCACTTCGTTTTCATCTTTCTCTTCAAGACATATTTAACAGGACCATCAATGCAATTTGTTTGTGTCAGATACAAGTCCACAATATAGCATGTATGGTTTTAATCAATAAATGATTCAGCATGCGAGGCGGCATTAGCATAAGCTATTTTGTTTTCGTTTCAAATATTTCAATTGGTTCTGTATTTTGCAGTCAACATGTGAAAAATGATTTATCAAAACATGCAATATGGAATTTTTTTTTGCAGGTTTATTTATGTATTTAGAGATGTAAAAAGCTCTGAATGGTTGATTAGGTTGTATGCACGATTACAATGTACACGGTATTGAAGATATTTTCACGACAACGTGCATGTGATATTGTGCATTTTACGAAGAAGAAATGCATATTATTATGAAAATTATATCGGAAGTGCTGATGCATTTCGGTCCGATGTTGATTTTTTGCGATAGTTTATTGGTACTGGTTATCAGCAAAAAATTTCACATTCGTTCACATTTAATCCCAATAATTGGATTTATGTTTGATATTGATTGTATCTTAATGATTGTTGTGATGTGTGTGTGTGATCTTATGGACTTCTATTTTACTCTATCCATGTGTTGTTATCTAGAGCTGTCGATTGTTTATAGTATCTAGTTTTTTGCATCATATTTGTTGATATCGTTAAGAAACTTAAGTTGTCGAAGGATAACGTATTCGTTACGTGGAAATACATGGCGATAATTGACTTGTGATCGTAAAGACGTTGTGTTTTTATTTGACTGCTTCCACCGTGACGGATTTTGAGGATAGAATAATAAAGCTATCACGGGTCGTTATGACTACGTCACCTGCCATATCTACGTCGTCTGATTCTAATGGTGATGAACTTCGGTCATTCTTTTTGTTTTATGGGAATGGAGATTCATGCGGTCGTGTGAGTGGCTTGAAAAAGTGGAGTTAGTTTTGGTTGACCTGCGCGGTGGAGTAACAAAAATTGAATATTATTCTCTCAGTATTGACAGTTGGGGCGTTTGCCGGTTTTTGTGTTCCAGAATTATTTCTGTCGAGAAGAAAAGATGTGAAAGTTCTGTAAGATTGCTCTTCTATTACTTTCTTTGAGACCAGATCGTTTTATCGGTTTTCGAAAAATTTTATTTCCCGACGCCTTCAGCCTGGAGGGAATCTGTTGATAGTTCTCTACTCGGCTGATGCGTACGAATGTTGGCTGTGTATGCTTTTGGTGTGTATGCCGGAAAATGTCGCTTTCCTGTGCTTTCGTCGGCTGCTCTGCATGAATAGAATCGTGTTTCGTTCAAACTACTTCGGGTGGTTCCATGTAATGGATTCTCTGAGCTACTCAGTCAACTTCGTTGCTTCGTTGCTCGGGCCATATTGGTGGATGATTCTGCGTATTGATATTACCTGGCTGCCTAGCAACAGTTCGATCCGGTACACGTGGAGGAACCGTTCAATGTAAGAGTGTGTATGATTATTCGCGAATAGATGTACATCTAGATAGAGATGCTAGTCGATGTGGTGGGACCCCATATGATCAAATGACTCGTAAGTGTGACCTATCATTTGTGGAAATTGCTGCAGTGGCCAAGGTCTATAAATCTACTGAATGATGCACTTGACTACCGGGTAAAGCCTGGGGGGAGCTTGCGACTGGCGCCACGCAGCTAATTCCCCTCTTGCACCGCAGTGGATTGTTGTAGGCGCTTCCTTCAATAAATGTTATTGTTAATGGACGTAAAGTACGAGCTTTAGTTGACTCTTGCTGTTCCAGGTCAATGATTCCTCCCCTATTATTCTATTATTCTATTCCTCAATTTCACGGTGGAAGCAGTGTGACTTGTTGACGGATGGTCAGAGATTCTTTAACTCCTATTAAATTGATGCTATCTTGTTCTCTGTCTAAAGTAGGTACATCAATAATATTAATTCAATGCTTTGTATACTAATACTATTTTGCGTGTAATTTTCGTTGACACGTGCATGAAGAAATCGAGCAGTACTGCCGGTGCAAAATTCCTTGTATTTACCGCAGTTGTCGCAATTTCTTCAAAACTAATTTCTGTCTTTGAATTTTGTAATTTGAAAGTTTTGTGGTACATGCTCGCAGGCTTGATATCCCAGGGATCTCACAGGCTTATTTATTCATATCGGCGTCTCGGTTGTGTGCGATTTCATCTTACACTTATCAACGAGTGTATGCAACTATTTTAACATGTATTGGTCTGAATGAAGAGTACTGGTGGCAATCATAGCATGCGCTTTCTGAGAACAGCATGTTGAACTTAAAATTACGTATGGCATAAGAATCATGTTCCAGTACTCATTCGAAGGATATCATTTGCAGCTATATATGACAGTGGCAACTCCTTCTGCTTTACCGAGATTTTAAGTTTGTTCGGAACACCTTGTGCAAACATAAATAATATTAATACTGAATATTATTTTGCGTGAAAGTGTCCTGCGCTAAGTTAATTGCACTATTTGATTTTGTTGATTTTCTCTTTTATATATCGTTGATCATTTTGATTTTCTTCAAAACATGCACTTTGACTCTATGATTGTTGTCTCCAAATTTGTCTTTCAGCAATGGAAGTATATCGTGAAGAGATCAGAAGAGAAGAAAGAAATTTCGTGCTTTTATTTTAACATTCCATCACAAAACATTTTTTAATACATCGAAAAATATGTCATCTTCCTGTTTCTAAAATACAAACCTTTCTGAACCGCGCGTCTATTTTCTTTTTCTAATAGAAGAATATCATTTGCTTAGTTGAAAATTAGATACTGTTGGTGGTTTTTGTATTGCAAAACGTAAAGAAATTAAGAAAAAGTAATATACTACTTACAACCTGAGGAGTGATTTAATACGTAGTATGTTGTACTATGACAATAGTATTGAAGAGTGTAATTCATTCTTTCGCAGGTAAGATTTACACCGCCAGGGCCCCTGACCGAAACCCCCGGAACTCGCACTTAAGGGGCCCTGATGACATTTTGCACCGGGTTCTGCCCCACTCTCCCCTACGTTTTTCACTTTGAGACTTGATATCGATATCAGAATCATCGGAAATAGGGCGACAATTCGATATCGGAAAATGAACGACTTATAGACATAATATCGATATGAGAAGCATCGGAAATAGGGCGACAATCGGCAAATGAACGACTTATAGACATATGAGAAGCATCGGAAATAGGGCGACAATTCGATATGTCGATGGACTATCGCTCACTTTTCGATTATGAATTGAACGGAAATTACACGATACTGAATCGAGAAAACGCTTTGAATCCGAGCATTTTCCGATCAATTTTTACCACCGGGTGATAGGGAAAAGAAATCGGCAAAATATTTCAAGTCCGGCAATATCCTTCTGGTCTCCTATATATTGGGACAAGAAGAAATTGCTCCGGTGCTTCTGATATCTACTGTGCATACTGATGCAAGAAACGAGAGTGGACCTCCAGAAATTGTTGAGGATTACAACATAACCAAATCAGGTGTTGAAACGGCAGACCATATGATCAGACTACGTGCAAAAGAAAGTGCCGATGATGGCCTTATACATTTTCTTGTAACATATGTTGCACTGTTGAATGCATGCATTATTGCAAAAGTCTCATCTCTTGGGATAGGCCTAGCTGCATGATTCTTCTCCAGCTTCCTTTCGAATTCCGACTTTATATTGAAGTGTGGTTATGAGCTAGTCGATCCTCTCATAAAACATCGGATGATGACAATCTTTGAATGCTCAAATCTCGATAACTTTTACACTTTTGGGTTATCAGACTGGTCCTGCGATTGAAAGACCTAGCATAAAGAGACAAAACAAAACCGGTGCAAGCTGTGTCCTAGAAATGATGACTTCACGAACATGCTCGTCGTGTGGGTCATTTGTTTGCAAAAAGCATTCGTCCGACACAGTGGAATGTAATGATTGTTATTCATGAACTCTGATTTCACTTGTCTAATTGTAGCGTTCAATTGTATTGTGGCGTTCTGGATGTATTTTTGAATAGAATTTAAATGTGAATGAATTTTTGTTTTCTTTTTAGATTTTTCATGACTATAGATCAGTAAACAAGTCTAAATATCAAAATATTATAAAGCGACTAACATCAAGATCGCCGCACATTCATTCATAATATCAAAATGCAGGATGGAGCTACCGATTACAGCTTGCATATGTTAAGCCTACATGTAGACCAGTTTAGAAATTAATTCACGAATAACCATGTTTGTGAGATAAGCTTACATAAAGCGATCACAGAAAAGTTGATAGAAAAACAGTAATGGATGGATAATCCACCCCAAGAATAAACTATCTTCAAAATTCACGTAAGAGAACGGCTAAAAGTATCTGGTCTGGCATAAGGATTCAATAAGCAATGGCTGCGGCCTCTTGGCTAAATGACAGTTTGACAAATATCCCCTTTGAAACGCAACCTTTGTGATTTTTGCCGATCAAATGCGGGTTAAACATTCCGACCTACGTACGTCAAATTGACATTGCAGATAAATGCATTTGATGGCCTAAAACTTCTGCTTCATGCTAGGCGCATCGCCCTTGATATGCTACCAATGTCTGGTCAATGCGAGGACAGAATTTCAGGAAACGAGTCAACTCGTTTTAATTTACCCCGAGATTAGCTGTCCGTGATTTGTAAGTAAAACCACACATTCTTCGACATTTATTATAAATGGAAGTGATATCACCATAGATACAAAACCATCATGTGCAAAACATCCAATTTATCCGATGGATTTACTTCAGATCTTACAACACTCAGTGAAATTGAACGCTTAAAAAATGAATCACGTGATTACTGATTACAACAAGTTGATTGTATGCAACGTCACCATTTTAAGAACGCTGAAACACAAAAATGCTTCACCAAGTTACGTCAATATAAAAACTCATTTCGTGCCCGATTTGTCTTTCTCTTCCACCTCTTCTGCCTCCATCTTTTCCTCAGCGTCATTCTCCTCGGTTTCTCCATTTTCCTGAAAAGTTGTGACAAATGCATAAACATGATAATTTGTTGCAATCAGTGATTAGCGTAAAACATTTTGTCATAGCCTACTGTGTAGTCTGCTCTGCATACTAAATACATAATATTCTCTTTCTAAATGACACTGTGAGCATGTCCACAGAAGTCCAGCAAATTGCGGATGCCCCAAACCAGGGGAGTCGGAGTCCTAGCTGGCATTGTCTTGATGTCAACTTTCTTCGTCAAACAAAAGTACCGAGACAGCAGTGCATACAAAGCTTATAATAGTTGAGGGAATGAACCTTAATAGTGAAAAAAATGAAATTGTCTTTTCACTCGGTGATTTAGTAGAGAAAACAAGCCTTCCTATAGCCTCGATTACACCTACGCACCAAACGTCACATCAGAGAAAACAAAATGAAATACTAGTTTGTTTGAGAACATTGCCTCTTACCCTCACGTTAATCGTGTGTGATGTCTCCTCTAAAGCGCATATTAAAATCGAAGATGTAATCATATTTTTTGGAGAAGAATGGGGATTTTCCTGCCTAGTAGAGACTGGAGAAAAACCGTGTGAAGCCCACATCAAGATGGGAGTAGCCGAGTCTATGCATCCAACTGAAAGCGACATTTGATCAACTTTCATCGAAAATGATTGATGATTGATGAAATAATCACTAAATATCGATTCAGGAAAGCCTATAATGATCTGTTATGTAGGCTACCAGTTAATGTTTCAAAAAACTAAGCTTATATACTTGCCACCCGGAGTCGGAGTCCTATCAAAATGATAGGACTCCGCATCCCTGCCCCAAACTCATTTTCATTTTATTGCATTTTTTGACGCACTACGAAACCTCATGAAATTTTATTTGATCAATTTACGGAATTTGTGGAAAATTGTAGGCCCGGGTTTCAATCATAAGTACAATAGTCTCTAAAATACATTACGCATACATATATTTTCGGCTTAATTGAAGTGTACCCATTACATGCAACGTATTTCGGGTGACACCACAAACATTCCAGAAAAATCGTATCTGACTAACATGTGGTAACACGCATATATGTGGCGCATTTTCCATTTTAGCCTGAATTAATTAAAAGAATATTTTTCGAATTTCCACCAACAAATGATGCTAATCAACTGTAATTCCCTGAAAATTACGATTTTGAGCATTATTTGGCATATTCATCTGGCATATTTATCTGAGCATATTATTATTATATATCGCCACTTAGGCAGGCTGTTGTGCGGTCGTCTTGCCGCGCAGCTCCTGTTTGCGGCTTGCTTTCAGCTTTGTTGCTTCTGCTAACTATACCTAACCGCCATCGTGTTAGTTTCTCCGCCTCAACCTCAGGACCCACCTTGTATTATTGATTACGAACCTCAGCTTCTTGCTATTCTACAGATATTTTACCATGGATTTACTTTATTCATTTACATTAAGTGCTTTCTCGCATTTTCCATTTCTCAAGTCATGATCAGACATAATAGTTG
This sequence comes from Prostheceraeus crozeri, assembly GCA_907163375.1. NCBI lineage: Eukaryota > Metazoa > Platyhelminthes > Polycladida > Euryleptidae > Prostheceraeus > Prostheceraeus crozeri. The sequence continues at coordinate 57,302 of CAJQUW010007354.1, read as the reverse complement.
CTTAGTCATCACTCATCGTTGCAACTGCTTATCAATCCCTCGCTCGCCCTGTACCTAGTGGATACAACGCTTGCCGTCTGCTGACCTTCATCTCATCACACAACCTTTTGATCGACTCGCTTGGCAGTGTATGGCAGTGTGCAGTGTGTTTCCCCTGCATCAATCCAACGACTTCTTGTGACCATACGCCTGCAACGCGCTTCTGTGTTTTTGTAATTGCACCCACCGAATTACTTTTGTATTGTGAGTCAAGAAATAAAGATTATTATTATTATTATTTTGCTGTATTTTGCAGATTTCTTAACCAAATTTCGTCATGAAATTCAGATTTTTGTGATAAGACATTTCGCCTATTCTGGAGCTGAAAATGACTGGTATAAGAACAGTATTAAATCATTGTTTTAGAGCAACTGATTTCGTTTCATCTGCCATGCTATCGGTACATTGATACAAATAGTACATCAAATAAAGAATAAAATCCCCGTCTTATGGACTTTTCGCACTCACAGTTGTGTTTTTAGTGGAATAGATGAAAAATGCCATAATAATAAATGCAATAAAAAAATGCCATAATGAGTGCGCTAGACCCTCCTTTGAACGAATCAGGACGAACCAGCTGCCCCTAACTGTCCCTTTGCAATTCAAACCGCTTGCCGCACAGCAATACGCAGTAATTCACTGCTCATAGCGAAAATTTCGCAAAGAAATTGCGTTGCAAACTCTCATCGCAAAGCATGTACGTGACATTTGATCGCTATTCGTTTCGATGCGCAGCTCTCGTCCAATCAGTAAACCTGCTTATCAGACACTGCCAACAGTGTCTGATACAGCGTAACGTCACTGCTAGCAGTGATAGCTGTTTGTGTTTCCCTTTTTCACTATAGATTGTGACGGTATCGCGCGATGTGCTTCACGCGAGGCCAACTGGCAGAGTTCCTTCACAAAAATGGAGACTTCGTATTGCTTCGTATGCGGAGCTCAGGAATTTCTTTTGCCGGGAATTCAGCAGAGTTCAGTATAAATGACCCTTTCATAAGGGAGTGTCACAGAAACGTATTGACAAAATTGAAGGACCGATGGGCGTCGGCACGACGAACGAGAGAAAGATTCTTGAATAAGAATAGTGACTGGCTTTCTGGGAGAGAATGTTTCTCAGGAGGGCCATGCAGCAGCAGAGGACGTCCAGCCTTGCCCTTCCGAGAGAAGGCGCGCAGAGCCAAGCTCCAAGCGACTGAGGAGATACGACGAAGCTGCGGTCGGGAGGAGCTGTCTTCTGAGCTGCCAAAGTATTGGTATCTTCAGCGCACCGCTGCCAAAGTATTGGAAGAAGTCGGCTCACCGCGTCGCGGGCCTACTCTGGTGGCACGGACGAAATCCAGAACGAGCATCGATCACCGGAACTTCAGCGCTGACGAGGCTCTCGACCTGGATCTGACGACAGCGGCGTACAGGAGCATGCGGCGAGCGGCGATGGACCATGGCTGCAGCCTCTATCCACCCTGCGGCAAGATCAGAGAGGCCAAGGTCCAGTGCATATCGCCAGCGGAGACTATCGTTGTGTTGCCGCACCTAGCGCAGGTTCCACTACAGGAGCTGCTTCATCACACTGTGGGGCGGCTTCTCCAACTGCAGGCAGAGGTACTGACCGATATGAACAGACCTGAGCTGACCCTAATTTGCAAGGGGGACTCGACGGGTCTACCAACCACAGCCGGTATAAGCAGACTAGTGTGGAGCGAGACGAGCTAGTGTTTGCGACTACCCTTGTGCCTTTGGAACTGCAGAACAACCGACAGGTGGTGCAACTCCACATCAAGCTCCCCGCGATTTTGTCGACCGCTTCGTACTGGTTTCGCGAAGGAGTCCACCGACCTGACCCGGCAGGAGATCGCACATGTGGAGGCAGAAATCACCCAGCTACAGCCTCTGCAGACCGAAGCAGCCACGATCCGCTCCTAGCTGGTTATGACTATGGTAAATTGATCGCAATTACTTGATGTAAAATTGTAATGTTATAAGTTTTCTAATTTACACACTGAAACTTTCGCTTTCAACGTTTTGCAGATAGACGGGTAGGTCGTTAACCCTGCCACGGAGACGACGTCTGCCATGCGCTGCTCCATGTGCGGACTAACCTGGAGCTTGTTTAGTTCAGTTTTTCTTACAAATACATGCTATTTGGAAATTCTCGATATTTTCCTTGTTCAGTAATATGGACAATTATCTGGCATGAATTGCATTTGAAATATATGAAATTGACCAAGAAATACATTTTTTATGAAATGAAACTAAATAGTCGATAAGAATATGGTTTTAACCAACATATTGAATTTATTCAGGCTAAAATGGAAAATGTGCCACTGTGCATTGGTTGCAACGGATAGAAATTTCACTCTGAAAATGCGCCGTCCAAAATACACAAGGGGAACACTAGAATCGCTGCATCAAAAAATCTGATATCTTCATCCAGGGACTACTAAAAATCATCTATTTTTAGTAGTCCCTGCTTCTTAGCGTCTTCGACAGACAAAAAATGAAATTAATTTATAAAAACTTAGGATGCAGCTAATTTGACCTGAAAAAATTCTTCATAACTTTCACCCCAATTGAGGTCACAAGTTTGGCGGCCACAGCCGCACATTTGGTGCATGTACATGTGCTTTAACAAATTCGAGAACACGGTCACCGAACAATCATTTTCCAGGTTTATACCATCTGCATTGACAAATATATATAGTCATTAAGGATTGGGCTATTGCTGAGACCATGACAGCGATATCTGAAAGTCAATTGACTTAAGAGCCTGTCCACAAAAATGAGGACATACAAGCTAGAATTATATATTTGAAGTACATATTCAGATAGAAAAACATGAATAAGCTAAATTTTCGCATATTATGTCGATCGTATAACTCCTTACCTTCTCTGCGTTCTCGGCTTTGACGTTTGCGCCTTCTTCTTTCTCTTCTTTCTTCTCTTCCGTTTCTCCCTTAGCCTCCTTTTCTTTGGCCTCCTTCTCTTCTTTCTCCTTGCGTTCTCGTTCACGTTCGCGGTCTCGCTTCTCCTTTTCCTTATCGAACTGGGACGTTATTTCCTTAGTAACTCGCTCACATTGCTCACGGGAATAGCGTAGCATGCGTTGGTATGTTGCGTTCAATCCACGCAGTTCCTCCTCCGCATGCCGATGACTTCTCACTTTATCGGTCAGTGATCTGATCTCTTCTCCCATCTTCGTTTCAGCGTTTTCAGCTCGACCAAGATCTTTTCGAGTGGTCTCTAATTCCTCCTTTATCTGCTTGAACTGAAGTTCCATCTTAACGCGCATATCTTCCGCCTTTTCTACTTTCCGGACCATGTCGTCTTCGCCGATTAATCCTGAAACCCGCGCAGCCATTGGCTTCGCATCTTCATCCCATAATGCGCGATTGCCCATTGACAACTCCAAAACGTAGTCATCGTCGTCGAGTTCTGCCATGCGGAGTGAAGTCACGTCATCAGCAGCTCCTTCCACAACCTCTTTATCCGTTAGATTGCGGTAATGGATCATAGATGAAGAACGACCAGAGGAAGTGACTAGTTTAGCAATTAAGCGGCGGATCTGAGAACGAGATAGGGCTAAACCGAGACCGTGTACAACACTTTCGATATCCTTGTCGATCATATAACCGGCATGGAAGCGGTCAAAATATACGAATGAAAAGAGCAATCCTGGATCCACTGTTCTTCGGATTGTACGGGGAACATCTGCGGCAGCGGTAGCTTCTTTATCACTTTTCGCAGAAACAGATGAGGTATCAGCGTCTTTCCGCGAACGCTTGGCATCCGGTTCCTCATCTGTTACGGACTGAAATTTAGTACATAGTGCTACATATTATGAAGACATGCAACATAGATGGAACGTACTTGATCTCCCTTCTTCTCTTCTGCTTCATCTTTCACGGGTTCAGGGGCGACCACCATGGCTTTATAAATGGAGAAAGCGCTATCCCTTTGTAACATGTGATTAAACTGCTCGGCAAATAGCGAAACCTCGTACGTATATTCCTTGGCACCACCATCCATGCGGTAGTCGAGGAGATGCTTCAATGAAAAAACTTGCACGTCAAACTTGCCAGATTTAGCATTGATGTTTGGATGGCAAACAATGGTGGGGTTTTCAGGTAATGTGTAAATTCTCTCCAGACGACGACGTTCCTTCTCGGTTAACTCAACGGGCGCTGGAGCTTCATCGGCCTTTGTCTCAGCAGCTTCTGATTCCTGAAATTAAACCGGAGTTAAAGTAATATATTTACATACATTTGTACGTAATTGCGTTTCCCTGAACACCAAACTAACTCAAGCTTACGACGCAGGCGCATTCCGTTCACACTAAGTCGATAAACAAAGTTTAAACAAAATCCCCTTGAATGTATAATCCTTGCACTTATGAAAACTTTCATATGGTACTCAGTCAACCGGACGGTGAACAATAATTCTATTCCATATAATATACAATAATATACGTCACTCAGAACGTCACCATTAAAAAATTTCATTCAATGATAATGCTTCTTTCCGACATTATTGTCACAGCCATGGTCAGTGGTCCTGCGCGGCATGTTTCATTTTTTACGCAGGCCACGTAAATTTGCGCAGGTAGACTATTTCATGCATGCGGTGAATGAAAGCAAATGCATAGAATTTCAATGCGATTACTACTTTCACGTTTAGATTAGATGAATTTATGCATCTTAAGACAATAGAAACTACATCCATGCAAGTAATTGTGCATTTTTTAAGTGCTGAATATGCATATGAATTCATAATGCATGTGACGCAAAGAGCACAAAAAGTTGATGCCTCTGGCTTCCATGATGTCAAAAGACATCTCGCTCTTCATCTTGGCACAACCGCGAAAAATGATTTCTGTTGTCCATAAAAGTCAGCGGCATTGTATTGATCATGGATTTTCCGAGGTCATCTGAAAGCGCTTGCTATGGTTATCTCTCTTAATTATTAATCAAGAAGACTCAAACGAATCTTCAAATTCCCGGGCGATTTCATCGAATTTCCACGTCATTTTTTATAATGACAATGATAATGTTAAATGTTAATAACTACAACGCTAAAAAATTATCCGGACACTGCTTTAAACTACTTTCAAAACACTAATGTGCGTGGTGTCCGTGGCACCGTAGTTAAGTGCTTGGCCTAGCGATCTTCTGGTTCAGAGGTCGAGCCCCAAAAGTGTCATTAAAAGTCTGACTAAGTCAGCAGCGTCCTAGCCCCTTATATGGGGAAGTAAAGTGTAATGAAAAAAATTATTATTTTGCTTTGAACTAATTTTATCATACCTTCCGGTTAGAATTTCACCACCAAATTATGACGTGAACGATAGTTGACTCTGTCGCACTCAGTTTTCACAATTTTTGAATTTTGTGAGCGGTGATTCTTGATATTATAAACATCTACTTTTCCTCAATGGCCTGTAGCCGTGAGCTACTTATGGAATCTAAATGATTTCGCATCGACGGAAAGTTCGCTTCCTGAACATTTCAATAATCAAAAAATGCTTCATTTTCATCATCTGATTCATAAAATTCTATGAAGTTGCACGTAGCCGATTTTTCAGACTTCAATTTTCAAACATGTTGAGTTACAGCAACAAATCGCATTTTGGAACGCTACATTTTGAACTGCATGCCATGAGAAAAAGCCAGGATATCAAAATCCACATGTTAATACAAAAGGACGATAACACCAACGTATCCAGAAGCATCGACAAGAGAAACCAGGAAGACTGCCACAATGGACGAAGACCGTTAACGCCGGAAGAATTCCTTATTGTCATCACTTTTTTTATCAGCCTGCGTACAAACAATGGGCGCGTGGAAACCGTCATCCATAAAATGTGTGCTTTGGATTTCCGGGCACGGCCGCCACCCTGGATTCAATATATTCCAGCAATGTGTGATATTCACACTTATCAAACTTTAGGATACTATCGCGAAATAGGCCCTATCAATCCACAGATGGAAAACAATGTATAGGCCTAAATATTGTCATCGTGAAAAAGAGCAATTTCCTTCATTTAGTAGTTTTTTCACAAAGACTAAAGCCTAAATACTGGGAAATGCATTCTCAACGATTGAAATAATTTTTCGTAATGTTCGTAACATAATGGTCATGCTCGTTAAAATTTTCGGGTCGGGTCGGGTTCAAAATTGGTTTGTGTGGCAGGTGGTCGGATTCGGGTTTCAATTCATAGCCGCTACACATCTCAACGGCGCCAAAGGTGGCAAAGAATATTTTAGTGGACAGAGTACAAAATGCTGTGGACTAAGGAATACCGTCGTCTTGTTCTAACCCAATTTCATACTGAACACAAAAATCATGAAAACGGCACTTCTTTCCGACGATATAGTCGTTCCAATGATATTGTGAGTAATACCTACTTGGATCAAGGTGTGGATAAATGTCGACAAAAAATAATTGTGTTGTGTACAAACGTCTTATGTCCCTAAATCTTCAATGAATAGGACTATCTTCCGTCTTGAGTAAATGTCTTTATGGAACTGCTTACTGAAGTTTTATGTTTATTATGCACAGTAGTGAATTCTACCGTCCTTAAATGCGCAGATGAATCAAAATGAATATTGAAATTAAGCGCGCTCATCCGGAAAAATCTGCCCAGCTACTGCAATCTGATCTCAACGCGGTGGCCATCTGGTCAAAGGAATGGCAACTGCATTTGAATTCAGAGAAATGTTCAATTATCTCATTCGAACATCACAATCCTGGCTCTCACTACAAGATGGAAGGAGACACAATCCAGCGGTCTGAGTGCGTTAAAGACCTTGGAATCCACATCTCAAAGAATCTCAAATTCTCACGGCACACCATCCTTTGTGTCAAGAAAGCCAACAATGTTCTTTCTGCTATCCTGCGGACTTTCATGTCAAGAGACCCTAACGTGCTTATGAAGCTTTGCACCTCCCTAGTTCGTCCATGCCTATGCCGTCCCAGTTTGGAATCCATCCTTATCCAAAGACAATATTCTGATCGAACGTGTGCAACGGCGCTTGACTCGGAATAATTCATGGCTTAACTTCCATTCCATACGAAGAACGACTAAGAAGATTCAGCTGATGTTGGACATTACTTAGTCTCTTCGAGTATAAGACGAGATCGTTGTGAACGAATTATAGGAGCTATTCATTTTTCCAATAATTAAGAAATTGATAAAAGTGAAAAAAAATTCAAACTGAGACCACAACACACGACGGAATACAAATTTTCGAACACATTGTACCTGAGAGACTCATGGATTGGGATGAAGCCATGATTAGGTATTACGATTCCTACGGGAGTAAACAATATATTTGTGGCAAACCCACACGGTTAGGGTATAAAGCATGATGTCTTAGCACTGCAACAGGTCATCTAATGAGTTTTGATGTACATCAAGGCAAATATTTTCTTCCACGACAAAACACATGCAGTTATGGCAGTCTAGTTGGAAAACATTCTGAACCTTTACTACACTTCTTGGATAATTTGTCTCATCCAGACCTCAGTTACTGCTATTTTGACAATTATTTTTCGAATGTGAATCCTTTACTCGAACTGAAGAGGAGAGGCTACGATGGCATAGGCACCTTCAGTTCCATCAGACGTAAGAAATGGTATCACCAAATTTTTTCTTGGACTATACATGTTTCTATCCAAAATGCTTGGAATCTTCATCGAAGATGTGGTGGCAATTTGAGTTTGCTTAGTTTCCGATGGCGGATTTGTTGTAATAAAAAGCAGATATATTGAAATTTTTTTTTGGATCTTCACGTGCTCCATATAACTAGCGCTCGCAAAGATAATTGCTTTTTTCAGAAAAAAATTTATCGGCACTAATGGGCTAAATTTGAATAATAATGATGCGACTTGCTAAATTTTTTTTGCGAACCGCGGTTGAAACAGACATAACTTTCGCTCTAAATTATGATTGTTTAGTTTTTTACTTGAGTGAAAATATCATTCCCGGGCAAAACTGAAAAATAGGCAAAATTCCCGGGCTCCCGGCCGCGGCCGCCACCCTGTACTATCTCAATTGTGAAGCAACAAATTCAGAATATTGATTGCTACTCTACCAAAGCTGAAATTAGTTTAATCCGAGGCAGATATACGCATAACTATGTTTTTACGCTTAGTTTGAAATTCTTTGTACATGTACATAATTTTTTGACAGAAACGTCCCTGGATGTTCAGACATGGCCTCCGATTAACTCATTCTCTTCTTTGGAATAGCATAATCCAGAACCACGTGTCCATAGTTAAAATTTGGAGATGCGGTGCGCTGAGTCATATTTTGACTGATTCCTGTTTGTAACAGGTGGCATGAAGTATGTCTACGTGATTTATTTATTCAGCACCTCTTTGATACAAATTCTATCGACATTCGATAGTTCACGATGGATGTGTATTTGCGTCGTGGACTATCTTCCTTAAACAGCCGTGGCCAAAAAGGTAAATATCCACTACTTACTTTTTTTACTTTCTCCTTTTAACGTCTTCTTTTCCTCTTCTGTTGAGGGTTGGAAGATGTGAGACTTCTCCATCGAGATATTTCCAGCTCCATCATGTACTCACTAACGTTTTGGAGCCATGTCTTCCTCGGTCTTTCACGAGGACGGGAACTTTCGACCATCACGTCGAGCACCTGCCTGATTGGCTCATCTGTATTACGACGCTTGATATAACCGAACCACCTAAGTCTTCGCTCTCTGATTACTGCGTCTAACGGTGTGAGGCCACACCTGCTAGCCACCGTAGCGCTGTCGATCCGATCAGACAGTGAAATCCTGTCGGAAACCAGGTTAGATCCCAGTGTGTCATCAAGCGACGTTACTCCTGATGGATACATATTTCACCGGATGGATAAAGCACTTTGCCATGGTCTTGGAGTCTATGCCAAGACAAGCCTTCCCTTGTGAAGGCTTCGTAGCTCAGAGGATCCAAGACACGAGTATCTTGCCTTCATTGCGCCGCTGCAGAAGACCACTCTTCTTCTATTTTTCCTATACCGCTCTCCATCAACTAATGCGGATATTTTCAATGTTCTTTCTGACAAGATCGATTCTCTTCTACAAGAGTATCCCAGCGCTGAAGTTGCCGTTTTTGGCGACTTCAACGTGCACAATGTTGACTGGCTTGTGCACTCACGCACCACCGATCTCTCCGGTCAGGCAGCCCAGGATTTCGCTGTCTCTCACAACCTTAGTCAAATTGTCACTTGTCCTACCAGAGTGCCTGACCGAGCTGGGGATACTGGATATCTCCTTGACCTGTTTCTCACCTCAAATCCAACTTGTTTTTCACACAAGGTTACTTCTCCCCTCGGCACGTGTGATCACTGTGTTATCACAGTTTCTGGCAAACAAATGTGCTCCACACCGTCTGCACCCTTCCATAGAACAGTTTATCAATTCTCCAAAGCAGACTGGTGTGGCTTCCGCACTTTTCTTGTCAAAGTTCAAGTGAGAATTTGAATTCTGAGCGACAACGTCCACAAGTCGGCGCCAAGAACTGACAGAGTGCTTCAGATTGGGGATGTTGGCCTATTCCTCACCTACTTTCCAAATGAATGCCCCATCACAACCTTTGTTTTACTACCATTGTGCATCTCAAGTCCAGCCTGACCACTTCTTCCATAAATACAAGCATGACAGTAGCGCTGGCAATCTTGAATTGTACAAAACCGCACGTAGACATTGCAAGGAAACCATACATTAGGCAAAAAGCCGTTACGCTTTGTATGTACGGAAATCCATTGCTACCCAAAAGCTTGGCTCTAAGGACTTCTGGAGGATTTACAACAGTGTCACCAATAGGAACAAATCCTCCATCCCAGCACTCCGTCATGCCGAAGTCAGTACTTATATGGCGACAACCTCAGCAGACAAAGCCGGGCTTCTTTGCAAGGAGTTTGCGAAGAATTCGTCATTAGACGATGGAGGTAGAATTCCACCTCCAATTCCCACGCGCACTGATGAGACAGTTAGTCCTCCTTCAGTCACAGTCCGAAACGTCAAAAAGATCATAGCCGGTCTCGATAGCTCGAAGTCTAGTGGACCAGATGGCATCCCGGCTACGGTTTTCAAGCATCTCCCACCTGAGCTTTCTCCACTTTTATCTAAACTGTTCAGTAGATGTGTATCCACCGGTGAGTTTCCCTCTTGTTGGAAAGTAGCTTCCGTGGTTCCAGTTCCAAAGAAAGTTTCTGACTCATCTCTTCCATCTAGTTACCGTCCTATCAGCCTGCTTCCAATTGCTGGCAAGATTTTTGAAGCAGTGATAAACAAACACATTGTTAACTTCCTTGAACCTCAGAACCTTCTATCAGAAGAACAGTATGGCTTCAGGCACTCTCGATCAACTGCAGATCTTCTTTCATATGTCACTGAACATGTGAGTCGTGCTCTTGACAGACAAGGTGAGACGAGGTTAGTCGCCCTGGATATTTCCAAAACATTCGATAAAGTCTGGCATCAAGATATCATGACTTTTTACAGTTAACTGCTACAGAAATAAATTCTTTAGTGCATCTGGACAAGTCTGACTTGTTTTCCCGGTCGACGTACAGTTTTATCATCATCACACCTGCATGCAACGGTAATTATGAGTTAGCAAGTTTTGCCATCAATTGTAAACTGATACACACGTTGCAATAAAAAAATCTTGCAAATCTTGTTTTTGCTTCTTTCCTTAGTGACCGGCAGATATCTGTCGTCTTAGATGGCCAAGTCTTCCACCAAGTTTGTCAATGCAGGAGTTCCTCAAGGGTCAATTTTGGGACCCACTCTTTTTCTGCTGTACATCAACGACCTCCCAGACTGCCTAGTGAGTAAATTGGTGATGTATGCAGATGACACAACACTCTTCAATTCCAATGAGCGACTCGCTAGAAACACTCAGCAACGTCAGCAGTTATGCAACGTTCTTAATGAAGACTTACGCAGGGTCTCAGAATGGGGCGCCAATTGGCTTGTTTTCTTTAGAAGTCCACTATTCGTCCTCTGATGGAGTATTGTTGTCATCTGTGGGCAGGCGCCCCACAAACGCATCTTAACCTCCTTGAACGGGTTGAGAAACGTGTCAAAAATCTCATGGGTGAAAAACTTGCTAGCAAGTTACAGCCGCTCTCCGTCAGACGGGGTGTTGCTTCACTCAGTCTCTTCTACAGGTACTATTTCGGTAGAAGCAGCTCTGCAGTAAATGAGTGCGTACCCAAACCTAAGATCTTCTCCAGAAGCACACGCAGAGCTAATGCACTCACATGCTATAATGTGAGCTTAGAACGCGCGCGTACTGTGAGTCGCTCGAAAAGCTTTTTTGTTAGTACGGCACAGCTTTGGAATCAGCTTCCCCAGACCACTTTTCTTGACCAATACAATCTTGATGCTTTCAAGAGGCGTGCGAACAGGTTTCTGATGGGGACAGCTTAATTACATTAGATGTTTTTTTTATTATTTTATTTTATTTATTTAAAATAATACAATTTGTTACTTTTCATCGAGTAACCCCTAGCTTCGTTCATGGCTCATAGCTGTGCTAGGGGTGAAAATTCAGCAAAAAAAAAGAAATGCCACTCCTGTAACGAAGCATTCTTCTTTCACATGACCGGAGTTGTTGAACCAGATGGCGAGTGAGGTTCCAGGAATCAGCACCGCAAAGAAATACAGGTGGAGTAGTATACGTTACCGCGGCACCTGAGTGGAATGTGGCGGTTTCTGAGCAGACTGGCGATGTGCTTCCATTTGCGCCAGACTGACGCGATTCTAGCACGAACCCACGCCACCCTCGCATCAAACAACATCACCAAGATAGTGAAATTCTTTCTCGGTTTCAATTTCCTCATCGTCTGCCCAACATGCCTGCAATTCTGCTGCCATGGACACAAGCAGGACTTTGAAAGTTCACGATGCCGCTGAGAGACCTTAGTCCACTGCAACGCTTGTGGCAACACTTCTCACATTGCTGACAAAGAATGGAGTTGACCCCAGCACCTTTGCCGCACACACCGCAAGGGAATCTTCTCGTTTGAAGGGGGGAAATCTCTTTGTTACCACCGATCATCATCTGAGTCTTCTGGATGTTCACTGTCAGACCCTTGCTTTCGATGTCCTTCTTCCATTCTTTAAACATCATAGCCACCTCTTCCTTGACTTGTCCGATTAACTCATTCTCTTCTTTGGAATAGCTTCTTTAGAATCTGTGGTGCAACTGACTTTTCCGGAGAGTATGATCCCATTACAGATGGCCCTTCATGTTTTCGCGTCGCAGGTAGTCAGATATTGTAGAATATGCTCGAAGTTACAAGACGCTGTACACAAAACTAACAAGACACTAAATATCATGAAATCTAGAGGTTATTCTCAGCATGACTTGATGAGTTACACAGAAAAGGCTCTCACAAGGCATAATGAATCGCTTCACAAATATGGTCTTTTCTCGGCTCGACAATTCACTTCACTCTGTGAATTTCAATGAGGCACGCGACCAACAAACGACTCACATTTTCCTTAATGCCTTGCTGCATAGGTGAATAAACGACTAACAATGACTTGTAGCCATCATATGGGGGGGGGCGGTGAAGAGTGAAAACAGAGCGCTTAGCGTGGCTTACGGGAGATGAGAGAGCTCCCATTGTTAAGTCTTGATGTATGAGGCGCAGTTTGTGTAAAGGCGGATTACATATTTATCACACAGCGATTACATCTTCATGGGATTCGAGGATGAACAGGATCGGTGTATTTTCCATGTGTAGTCTTAGGTATAGTGTGTATAGTTTCATTGCTTTCGGTGTAGTAGTGTCATTGTAGTTCTATTGTTTACCTCCATTATCCACTTTCCACTTATCCACTCTTACCATTATCCACTTTGTGTAGTGTCAGATATAGTTCAAGTGTAATCGGTGTAGTAGCATCGTTGTATTTCCATATTTTACCTCCACTTTTCCAAATTTTTATTCATCGGTTTCCTGTTGTTTTATAATATCCATTTTTAATTTCCTTAACCTATGGTGACCATTGTCTTATTCTATTTCCACTATCAGCATCTGTAGTCGGTACAGTATATCAGACGTCTGTTTTGAACGTGTATACGGCAGTGTTTGGAATCTATGGTATTAGTATATTAACAGCAGGAATGAGTACTATTACAAGTCTTAAGATTTCCATTTTTACCAGATATTGGGCCAAAGCTGATCAATTTTAATTCGTTACCACGAGAAAGCTACATTGAGTTCTTTTAAGAACTGATTAATCCAATGGTTACAGTAGCATTGCCTTTGTACACTTGCGGATTGGAGAACGCCATCAGTCCTCATTAGGACTACTTTAACTAATAATTTAAATTAGTAAGCATTATATTCTATTATAAATGGCTACTGGGATGACTTTCATCATCGTATGAGAATTGCTTTCGCCCGTAAAGACTAAATCATCCGCGTACAGCAGCTCCTTCAGCCCACCTCTACTACGATCTTTAGTTGCTTCTTCCATCACGAGGATGAAAAGAAGGGGACCGAGAGCGGATCCTTGATGGACGCCGATGTCTATACTGAATTCATCCGATGTCCCATCAGCAACACAAACCCTTGACTTGGTATCAACATACAAAGCCATGATAATTTCAATCAGACTTTCCGGGACGTACTGTCGTCGGAGGGCCCATCGTATGACGGCTCTTGGGATGCGGTCAAATGTCTTCTGGAGGTCGACGTAGATGTGGAAGTTTCTTTTTCTTCTCGATGTACTTCTCCTGCAATCTTCTGATGACGAAAATCGCGTCAGTACATGACTCCCCTTGACGATACGCAAACTGGTGTTCACCGATGTTGACCAGGCTCCTCTATCTCTAGTCGAGAATTTTTTCGAAGATTTTCATACCGTGTTCCAGAAGTCGTAAGCCACGGTATGTGTTACAGCTTAAAGGGTCTCCCTTACCCTTGTACAACGCAAAAGTAAGGCTGTTACACCACTGTTCAGGACAAACTTTCGTGTGCAAGATCTTCTGAAATAAGGCATGTAATTCTCTCACGGCAGGATCCCCAGCAAATGTGAAACATGTTCCTGCTCACATCAGAATTCTCTTCCGATTCTTTATAGCTTCCCTCACCTCATTCAGAGAAATATCTTCGATGGGTCCTTCGATTGGAGGAACTTCGCTCAGAGAGATGGCGTTCTCTTCGTTTGATATTCGGTCGAATTAGCTTCTTCATACCTTTCTACCTTCCTTTTCATTTATTTTGATTGCATAGTTTTCATCTTTAATGAAGTGGGTGCCTCATATGTCAGTCCCTTCCTTCTTCATCTGCATCAAAGCGGTCATTGATTTAGAAATCCACACTATGCATTTAACGGCAAATCATTTCGTCGCTACTTTAGTTGAACGATGTCTTCTGCCAGTTTCCTTTTCCTTTTCTGCCAGTTCATTCCCATTTCGATTTTTGTAATGGTCATTTGATTTTTTTGTATGGATAGAGGAGGAACTCTCACAGCAGTCTCTTAATTTTGATTTCCTTCAACGATTGTTTCCGACAAGCAACTTCTACGGCTTGCTCAAACTGACAATATGACAGATATGACAATATGACTATCAATATGACAGATTTCATCGCTTTTCAGACACTGGTTGATTTCTTGTCTCAGCCTCGATTTCGGACAATTTCCGCTTGGCATCTAGGGCAGTGTGGCATCGTCTTCGTGAAGCTCGGAAAGATCGAATCAACGCATCAGTGATGGAAAACTTCATCTTTCCACCAACTGGGATAAGTTCATCCTTGACATTTCGTAGGGCTACCAAGTAATCCTCATTTAGGGACGTTCCATGACTTTGAATTATGGTGTTGGTCCAGCTTCCAGCATTCATTTGCGATACTGAATTCAGAAGGAAATTTTGCTGTTTGATAATCTTGCCATTGACATCTAACCATGTCACATAATGTGCTTAACGGGGATGGTCGTTTTGAATTTCTTTGAATTAGCTTCAGTATATTTCCAATGGGATCTGTCGTTCCTCTGTCAATAATGTAGGCATTTTCATTCGAATCATCATCTGATGTTTTTGTTTCTTGAAACTCCCTCCATCTTATCAAATTACAGAAGCAAACTAATGAATATCGCAAATAATGCTATCTAAAATATCCCATTCAAATTTTGATTTGAGCCTCTGTATAGATAATGCATATTGAAGATCTTTCTATGCGCATAGATAGTTGTCATTGTTTGGGATTTTCATGATTTATGCCATAAATGATCTAGTCTACGAATGATCTATGTCATAGAGAAGTAATACGTTGATATCCGATTATCAATTTTTTTTCAAACAGATGAACGCATCATCAAAATTTACCGAAGAATTCTGCCTATAGTTGTCGATGAAGTGAACGGTTTTTCTAAGCTTGTCGAACAAATGAACGTATCGAACAAAAAGACTAGATCCGTCCTTAACAGCTGTATCATGTGGTAAAATAATTCCTGGACATTGTCAGGCAGGGAGGGCACTATATAGACGTCAGTCGAGAAGCTAACTAATGATGCCTTGTGATGTCGCTTCTGAGGGTTGATTAACTGCAGTTAACCGCTGATGTCCGTGTGATTAACCGCAAATGCACTCGGGTGTACGTCGAGCACCCCATTTGTGTAGAGTATGGGTGCAGATCCCTACTCCTGTTCGAAATCGGTTCAGGAGTGTCCATTGCCGGCGTGAGTTGAAAGCCTGACAAGGTCTTCGATCAATCATTTGTTCTTCACGCTTGAGTTAGCCCAAGCAATCCGCCATGTTGCAGTCGTGTCGAGGTCCGCCGGAGGTAGGTCGCGCCAAATCGGATGACGTGAAACCAAGCGCAGTCTTGGTTGTTCAAAGATGTCGGTCAGCAAGGGGAGGTGCGGAATTGCCCGCAGTGAGTCAAGAAGTCGTCGGGTGATGTTCTCGCGTCGGATTGCCAGAGGAGGAATATTGCACAGAACTGGCAGCCATTCTACCTCAGTACGGCGGATTGTACCAGAAATTATGCGCAATGTAGCGTTCAGCTGAACATCCAGCTTTGAGCAGTGAGCGGAGCTCCGACATACTGGAGCACAATATTCTGCGGCTGAGTAACACAGTGCCACAGTGCAAGCAATTATGTCTTGCAACTTGAAACCGATTATATGAAGGTATCATGTATAAGTCATCTTCCAGTATGACTGTATGGCTAGCGACATTAAATAACGTTGTTGTGACGGGTACACTGGACTGACAAATAATGTGAATATAAAAATCGTTCTATTAAAGTGATTTAAGTCAAGAAATCATGTTTATTAAACGCATCAATGAAAAATCACTAAATGGCATTCCCAGCTCCCGGGCTCGGCCGCCACCCTATGCACTAAAACATGCGCTATAGCCTGAATGTCACACACCACACACTACGATTGAACAATAAGTCGTCAGTGGATAAGGAGTGAGCCTCAGACAACAGTCAGTGTGTTCATGTCATACACATGCAGTTCTTCGCTGTCACACCATTCATTGATAAATCCAACTAAGAGATGGAGAGAACTAAATTTCTCACGCCTGCCAACTTCAAAACAAAGAATCTGACGGACCAACATTAACGAGAAAATTAGTTCGCAATTAAGTGAATTCTTCGAATCTGGAGGAATCATGGCAATCGAAGCACTTTGGAGGAATTCACAGCAATCGGCAAGCGAAGAAGACTGTTCCTCCTATCTCAGTAAGGTAATAGGAATTCCTTTTTGCCCACTTACTAAGTTCCAGCACGTGCCAGCGTTTAGAATTAGTCTTAAAATGAAAGAATAAAACAATCTATTTCTGTGATTTTGAAATTTTGGCAAAATCATAATTTCTAATTTACATTTTGAATTTCGCTTTCTCTTAAAATGAATCACTAGAGTCCATGACAAAAATAGTTAGGGGGTGGGGCTATTTCGGACTGGGCCTATTTCGGAAATGCATTCATGAACAACGAATATCAGAGGAAATATGCTCTGAGCAATTTCAAATACGAACTTCACCAGCATAATTCATCACTTGGGTACATTGGTGATAACATATCTTGTTGTTGGGGTCAAGCCAACCATTTTCCGTTATAGAGATAGGATTGAAAAAAAAACATTAAAAAATCACTATTTTTTATGTCTCTAAAACTTTGGATCTGTAGAATCAATTCTGAATATTGGCACACCAAATTCAGCATTAATGTTTTTTACACATATCTCTGACACATCGTAATTGCGGGTGGATTTTATTCATGCCATCTTTACGGTTACATCCCATTGAAAAAATGGGGGTATTTCGGACAAGGGATGGGGCTAATTCGGAAATGAATGGGGCTATTTTGGATTTTCACAAAAAAGTCTATTATTTAATACGATATGAATCAGTGTGATTGGAAATGAAGTGCTTCGGTGGAAGGCTATTTTCCATTGTCTGTGAAGACTCGGCATCAATTGTCGAAAATTGCAGAGCGTCTGACTTCAGTCACAAGCACACAATACTCTCTGCACACAATCGCGTCTGTGGGATATAGCATGCTGACGCATGAATTCCGCGCGGCTTGGGGAACTCCTAAAGCAAGTGTGGATAACCCAATACTTCGAATTCGAAGACAATGGATATAGTGGCGACCGCTGTATTGCGTAATTTGGTCAGCCATAACAAGCCATTCGTGTAGGAGAATGATTACGCAATGTTTTTACTTCCCATTGTTAAACGGTGTCATTTAACTTCATTCGTCTTGGAAAGTCCACGAGGATTTGCACGATAGCGGCGGTTGAATGTGAATTTTCCCGTGAATTTTACATTGAACATGCTATGCTAGCTAATTTATTCTGTAAAACAGAAATAGACAGGCATAATATACATAGCAAATTTTCCTTTGATTGTTGCTGGTACGAACTTGTAGGCTATTTAACTACCTTATTTCGTAATTAGATTTCGAATACATATTGCCGGTAAATAATATGGTAGAGGTAACATAATTCAATCACATACCTAATGCTACTTGCATGTACAGTACACGCATATTGACATATGTAAGGTCAAATATCAACCATTTCAGCTGTGTCTACAAATACAATTAACACATTGGTAGGTCATACTTGATTAGGTATGTGTCACGAATTAGATCTAGGCTAATTAAATATTGCCACAATTTTGCAATCTTTGTTGATTTAAAAAGTCGTTGTATTGGCCTAGAACACAGGAAAATTGCCCTCAAAAATGACCTGACTACATTATTCAGGTGTCTATAAGGCATCACCGATCATCTACCAGTTCAAAGTTCGCCTTTTCTTGACTATTGAAACTCATCCTAACCATCACGTCCACCAGTTACATTACTTAATAGGCCTACCTGAAAAAACCTGACTTTCAATTTAACTCTGAGTGAACGCGCACTTCCGTGAGTTATGTTTCTCTCCCATTTAATTGAGATTCACCTCCATGCAACTTTATACTGTTTAAATCAAATGCTTTTTGATGTTTTGTGAATTGCGTTTATAATGAAGAGGTATATTCACTCATAATGTATAATCTCCATTCATTTGACAAAAAAACATTATGTACTAGTACCACTGTACATGTACTACTATTACTAGAAATTATTTCAGAATTTGCTACCTATGAAAATTTTTGATTGACTTTAATTACCTACAAATACTTAAGTTAAAATCATCACTGTCCTTTGCATTTGATGCAATTGCCGGAGTTACAATTCTAAGTTCAGCTAAATATTTCAGATAACATGGTGCGAAATTACAAAAGAAAGAAAGAGTTCAAATACAGTCCTGAGGCGCTAGATGCTGTGGTGAATAATCTGATGACTTTATCAAAAGCTTCTGAAGCGTTTAATGTACCGAAGTCAACGATTAATGACAAGATCACAGGGAAACATCCAGGCAAGCGAGGAGATTCAACTACTCTCACAGAGGATGAAGAACGTCACGTGATTGATTGTTTACTGCATGCCTCAAAGTTTGGTTGGCCCTTGAATAGACAAGACCTGGGTGAATTTGTAAACCAGTACTACCGGAGAACCTCGAAGAATGTGCCATGGGATGTAAGCAACGGACCTGGTATGGACTTCGTAAGAGGATTGGAGAACAGATGGTAAGATAAATTAGCGATGAGGAAAACCGAAAATCTAACAGTAGCTAGAGCTAAGAGTATGACGAAGGAGACAGTGGAACAGTTCTTCGATACCATCATGAACTGTTATGAGAAATACTATTTGAATGGACATCCAGAGAGAATTTACAATTTGGACGAAACCGGTCTTAACACCGACTCTAGTGGATCGAGATGCTACTTTCGTCGAGGCTTGAGAACAACTAGCATATTGAATCCGACATGTGGAAAAGCAACTTACACAGTCCTTGTCTGTGCAAATACCGATGGCAGTCATCTCCTGCCTCCGTTTGTAGTGTACAAGTCAAAATATTTGCACGACACTTGGTGCAAAGGTGGACCACCAGGAAGTAGCCACGGGAACAGTGTCAGCGGCTGGATGGAAACCACGGTTTTCTACAACTGGTTACAAAAGATTTTTGCTGCACATAAGAAGAAAGTTCACGGTGACGACTTTGTCGCACTTTTCATGGATGGATACGGCAGTCACTTGACGTATGATGTTGCGAAGTTCTGCAAAGACAATAACAACGTCCTCGTGTGTATTCCTCCACAATCAAGTCACGCCTTACAACCTTTGGACGTTGGATTCTTTCAACCACTCAAAGCAACATGGAAGCTGACTCTACGCAACTGGTTTCGACAAACACGGTTGCAGAAGGTTGATAAGGCAGTATTCCCATCCTTGCTGAACATGCTGTGGCACAAATTGAAACCCAAAAACGCGGAAAGTGGATTTCGAGGTTCTGGTTTATACCCCATCGACATTTCCAAGCCTCTTCAGAAAATGATTGGACACGAAGAAAGTGGTTCCTCTTCGACCAGTTCACCAATTAGCAAGAACATCGCAAAAGCTCTGAAGGATACCCTGTCTCCTCCCCAAGACCACGAAGTGAAATTTGCCAAGAAGAATGCCGAAACACGTCGCAAACGCATCCAAGCCCCATGCGGAGAAGTTATCACAGAAACGGATGCGTTGAATCGTCTGGCAACCGAAGGGAAGCCGCCGTTGAAGAAAACGAAAATCTGCGAAAGTGTCAAAGGGCAAGAGGCAGAATCACCCGCCAAGCGAACGCCGGATAATTGTGAAAATGCCTGGAGATGGAAATTGTCTTTTTAGCAGCGTGGCTCAAGGGATATTTGGAGAATTCAATGATGTAACAATGCAATACGTCAGGATGAAGGCCGCCACATACGTATTCGATAACTGGAGTCATTTCGAGTCATTTGGGATTCAACAATTGCACCACGCAGAAACAGCAGCGGAGTACTACAAAAAGATGTCCAACTCGAAAGAATACGGTGACCAGCCAGAGATTGAGGCCCTGAGCAAGGCGTTCTATTTTTGGGTTCACGACTTATTCGAACCGTGGTTATACTCAGTAGGCCTATCGACTTGGTGGAGTTGTATAGTGTATTTACAACTGGCTGTCATATACAAGAGCAGCTTGCAAAAGCAACTGTTCTTGTGTGGTGATATAGCAGCTTGAAAAGTCATTGTCCATTTAGTATAAGTAGACGGTTGCGCTAAGTCACACTTTTTCATCTAAACTAGGTTAATCTTAAAAAACGAAAATCTCAGACTTGGGAAATTCTCTAAGCTAAGCTATGTGCACCTATAATCCTATACTCTAGTCTCAGTCTAGTAGATGGGCCTATATGAACAACAAGTCTACAGTAATATTGATTTCATAAATGATTTTGAATCACAGAAAAGGAAAATTTTGAAATGACAGATCAGATTTAGCGGTCTCCTGCCAGGGATCAAGCATTGCACCAAGACGCTCTTCAGCTTTTATATCACATCCGAATTGTAGCTAGAGATGACATGCATGATTGGGGTGCTTCCTAAATGCAATTAGAGCAGTTTTGTCACACTTTTCCATTTTTGTCCGAAATAGCCCCACGGTGGGGCTATTTCGGACAAAAAAGTAAATTCAAAAAACAAGGGCATGGTTATATTGCGAATATCCGTGTTCCATATTATGCAAAATTTGAAAGTTCATCGCCGAATAGTGTTTGAGCAACATTCGAAAAACTTGATTTTTGTCCGAAATAGCCCCACCCCCCTATGTTATTGATTTTTCATCTTATCATTTGATAACTCACAGCCTTGGCAGCGTCAGTTTCACCATCTTTCTCTGGCTCTGTAGCTGACTTTTCCGTTTCGTCTGCCTCCATGGCCTCTTCTTCCTTCGCTGCAGCATCTGTTAGCTGCTTCGCCTTTTTCTCCTCGGCTTCCTCCTCTTCTAAAGTCTTAGTTAAGCGTGCAGTCAACTGGGCCTTCAATCCTTTTGATGACAGTCCACGAACTTCTAACTCATGCTTCAATTCAGCAACCTAAATTGAGATGCTGTGTGAAAATGGTTTTTCTTTTACAGTTTAGTAAGAGGGTGTACTTACTTTCATAGTCTTGGGATCCAGCGATGCAAAGTGAGTTGGCTGATCTGATTTCCCTTCAGCTTCATTTCCATCTTCGGCCTGAAAAGGAACCCAATAAATGAAGATAAATCGAGGACAGCAGGGGTTAAGGGGGTTTATTAAGAATCACTCTTCTGCTAAGGACATTAATAATTATACCCCCGAGTTATATTCCCACGGTCCTTATCACCCTGGGATTTGTTCTATTTCTATTGGCTATCCCATCTATTATATCCTGATGTCCTGAGTATAGAATTAGCGTTCATCAGTGCCTGAGCTGGTGCTGATTCCTCCTCTTCTGCTGCTGCGGGTTGTTGATCCTCCTCGGCACCGGTTGCATCTTCTGCTCCAGCAGCCGCTGACGCTTCCTCATCAACAGCTTCATCAATTGCTTCCATTAGTTCAACTTGCGGTTCAGGTTCCGGCGGATTCAGCTTCCGGTCAAGAAGTTCTTGGTAGGAGTCGCGGGTTGTTTTCCAATCCTCCTCGGATGGCATGCACGACCAAATGTCGGGCACAAACACGACGACTGTCTCCACGCGAGCTTCACGCATCTTGCCCGTCTTTGATGACTTCTCGGCGGGTCGATAGTAGTATAGTTCCAGGAACCTAAACCTGTGGGAGAGAAGAGAAGAATGTGGCGTTGTAATTGGCCGAGAAGGAGCTCGTCTCGCATGCGCTCTGACGCGAGTAGTTGATTTGAGCATCACACAGATGAAGTGTGCGCGCCAACATGTATGCATGAACTGATGTACTGACTGACGAGTAGTCATGGAGTAGAGTTGAAGAAACCGTACGTGTGAAGTCAGCCGATTTCAATAGAAGCAATGGAAGCGGAAGTTGTTTGACAGACACGACAATAGGCGGGCGACGTTATGATTCTCTACCTAAACAAAATGCTGCAATACGACTTAGAGATACTACGAACCCACTGTTACTTGAAATACCATACTAGGTGAAACATGAGAAATCCGAAGAGAGAAAACAGTTTGCAAGTAGTTACTATAGTCTACTTCGATGACTTACAGCATTTGTCATGGCTATCTTTGATCATAAGGGGTTTGAGCATAGTGTAAATATGCCATTACGCATGTCCATTTTATCGAAATTGTGTACGTTGAATCACCGTGTCTAAACTTAATGCTAAGAATAATTTAAGATAAAAGATGAGATGAATTGCGAATGTAGGAATAATTTCGGGTGGCCTTCTTCGATTTTGATTTTTCTTCTCCGAATTCCTGGAGCAAATCCGATCTATTTATTATGCATCTACGTTGAACGTGTGTGCTACACCTCACATGCATTAAATCTGTTCCAAACATCCCTAATGCTGGTAATTCATCTGTTGATGTTAAATTCGCACTTAAGATTTATCTACCCTGATGACCAGAAAGCATCCTATAGGAAGCTAATACCAACAGTCACAAATGCTTATGAAAAGATACAATTACAGCGGCTTCTAGATATTGCTAATTGACACTTTTCTGGAGTTTGCATCCCCTATTACTACATCTAATGCATCAATCATTCTTAGATAACGTCTGACAATAAATACAACGGTTGATCAATTCATCCATTACCTAACACTTCGATATTGGAAGCAATAAGGTGACGAAATCGTTGCTACACCAACCTAAATAGAAATGAACCAAGCCATCCAAAAATGAGAACGTTCCGATTTACTTTCTGATCTAATACACATAAACAGAATCATTATCACAGCGATAAAAAAAGTAGTTTATATTCCGATCGAAAGGCGTTGATGACATCACGCTGAAAACTGAATTATTCATATTTGACAACAGAAACATTTATCACAAACCCATACTTCCAAGTTATGCGTTGGTATCTAGTCCACATAGCCACCAGTCGCCTGGCCGATCTTTCATCGTTTTCAGACTAAGTTACTTCCTCGTAGCAGACATGGGTAGAACAATTCTCACTTTCCGAGTTGCTCGTCAGTCGAAACCATCTCAAAGTCTCTGAATGTCTGTGGCTGTGTACGTCTTGTTGAATTCTTTGCAATTGTGACATGTGATGAAATTCAATTGGCATATAAGTAAAGCAAAAATAGCGACTAAGCAGAAGCTATCATCAATGAACCGTGTCGTACTTGGAACTATTATCTCAATGTGGTTGATTAATGGCCTAATCGAATCCAAAACATATAACGACAACACTGATCAGCAATTACCTTGGCTTAAAGTACCGGTATATTTGAGTGACTGGCTGATGGTCTAGCTGGATGAAGGTACATACAGGAAGCAGGATGAGCTTTACAAAATTCTAAGACCCTAGACAACATCTGTTATGAAATCAGATATTGTATTGCACTAGAAACTATGCGATGGATGGGCACATAGACACCTATATGTTCCTCTTACTGTTCAGTAGGATATGACCCGCTGTAACAAAGTTCCGTGAAATGTTAATCGATGTCAAATTAGTTGGTATTTCAGTTAAGAAAAATCATTTGTTTAACTTGTAATGAAAGGCAAGAAAATTGATAAATAGCCACACTATTGGACACATCACTTACCATTGAGTACATTGACTTAAGTCAATACCAGTCAGAGCTTTACAAGTTCGCACCGCCGTATTGACAAGAACATGATGATCTTCGGCGGGATTTTCACCATCCAAGCTGGGGGACCATGGGCCACCAATTGGCATCAAATCGTTGCGACCTTTCACACCGACGAGGAACTGAATAAGACGGTATGCCTGGTCATCATTTTGCACATCTTTGTCCTCTGCAAGCCGACAAGCACGTCGATACAATTCAGCCAGTGTTGGGGTTGCTAACAGCATGACTTTAGCGGAATATGTGTAATCAGCATCAGCAGGTTCTAGAATACTTTCATCTCCACGGTCTACTAATGATTCGACATCTCGACTACAAAAGGAAAATAGACTTAGCACATAAAATACAAGAAACAAATTCATTGAGCTCACTGAATGATATAGAAGCTGGAATTGTGACCCAATTTCATTGGTTGATGCATTGGAAAGACGTCCAACCACCTGAAGTTACACTGGAAGAAATCTGATGGCACGTAAAGATTTGGATACCGAGATCTGATCAATGGCACAGTGGCTTCGTTGATGGTAAATGGGTGAACTGGAACCGTCACATCATATCTGCCGGGGCGAGGCCGCTTTCCTCGATCGTCACGGCTGCTGTCATCACGCGAACGGTTTGAGTCGGGTCTATGGCGAGACAAGGGACCACTCCTTCCTGGAAATTAAAGTTGTATTCAACGTTGGAAGTATGTGCCACCTGCGAAATTAACGATCAGATTGAATAAAATTCGTGGTTCTGTGTGGTATACAACATACTTCTAAACAAATAATCACATCTTGGTTTGAAGTGCAGGCATACTTGTGCATTCAGCTCTATAGCATTGTTGAACCTAGCGGTTTGTATTAATTTAAGTCATCATCCGTAACTTGCATTTCAGTCCTGTGTGTAGCGTGGTAAACAAGAACAAGCGAGACATGTCGCTGTCGCCATAAACAAAATGAAAGCGATATTGATTTCCATATTCAAGGTATTCAACATCTACAGATTTGTTTTGCAATAGCGATATATTAGTTTTCACTGATCAGCACCTTCTAAGTCCAACCTGTGACCTCAAAGTGGTGAAGGCGTGTACACGGAGGCGCATCGAGGCTATGTCGTCTGGAATTTCGGTCCCTGGCAGGTCTTACCTTGGCGAACAGGCTCGTTGCCAGAGGTGAAGGGCCGCACTCCGGCTAACCAACAGGCTCTGGTGAAAACGTAGGGTTGATCAGGCTCGTGAGCTTTCCGTAGAAGGTATCTGGTCTAGGCCCACCACCGATAATTGTGGTCGACGTCAGGAAGGGCATCCGGTCGGTAAAACATATGCTGCATCCTTATCATGAGACTACAACAAAACGAAGCGGCCCTTAGTACCTGGCAGCTCTTAGATGGACAAAGGATGTGAAGAATCCCCACGCGAATTTCTAATGTAGTTGTTAAGTCACAAAATGTTAAAGTTTGTACAATCAATGTAGGTACACTCCGTGGAAGAAGTAGGGAAGTTGTGGAGATGCTTGCGAGGAGAAAGGTGGACACTTGTTGTATTCAGGAAGTCAGATACCGGAATGAAGGCTGTATGGATAGGGGATGGAGGGTGGTGGGTATGGGAGAGTTGGGTAGGGTGATGCTGGCGCAGTGGCGTGGGATGGTGGATGCTGAGGGGGCTGTATGTGGTATGGGTGTTGGGAAGGGGGATGGGGTGGGTGAATGGGAATGGGAATGTGGTGGAAATGAGTGGGGTGGGATGGGGGGGTGAGCTGTGTTGGGTGATGATGGGTGTGTTGCGCATGGGAAGTGTGATGGTGGTTGGGATGTGGAAGTGGACAATCGGCAGCAATGAAAATTACAAGTTATGTATGTATGGAAATGATGACATCCACAAATGGGGTTGGAAGGTATATAAGAGTGAATTGGACGAAAATTCGTCATAGAAGTCAAAAGGTACAACGACAGATTCATGTTGAAAAGCTCATCCCTCGGAGAAAACAACAAAAAAAATCAAAAAAAAAGAGAACAAAAAAAAAAAAAAAAAACAAAAAAACAAACAAATAAAAACCCCAAGAACAAAAAAAAAAAAAAATGAATAAACAAAACACCCCCCCCATACATACCCCCCCCCCCCGACCCACAACCACCCCACACCTACCTCCCCCCCACCTCATTCCCTCCCCTCACCCGCTCCCCCTCCTCCCCCCTATCCCCACCCCCCCCCCCCCCCACCCCCCCCCCAACCCCCACGTCCCCCCCCCTACACCACTCCCACCCCCACCCCCCCCCCCCCCCACTTCTCCCACCCCCCCCCCCCCCCGACCTGCCCCCCCCTCCCCCCCAGTCACCCTCAGCCCTCCCTCCCCCATCCCCCCCCCCCCCCCCTCCCAACTCCCCCGTTTTCCCCTCCCCCTGATTACCCTCCCCTTGCCCCCCCCCCCGCCCTGCACACCCCTCCCCCAACCCCCCCCACCCCCCCCTCCCCCCCTTCCTCCCCCACCACTCTTCGCCACGCCCCCAACATCTCACCCTCCTCCGCGCCATCCCCTCTCCCCCAATCCCCCCCCCCCCCACCCCCCCCCCCCTACCCCCCCCCCCCACCCCACCATACTCTACACCACTCCCTCCCCCCCCTCCCCCCCCCCCAGGGGTGGGGGGGGGGGGGGGGGGAGGGGGGGGGGGGGACCCCACCCCACACCCCCCTCCCCCCCCCCCCCCTCCTCCACAGCCCCCCCCCCTACCCCCCCCCCGTCCCTCACCCGCCCCTCCGACCTCCCGCACCCGTCCCCCCCCCGACCGTCCCCCCCCCTGCCCCACCCACCCCCACCCCCACGTCCCGCCCCCCCCCCCCACCCATACTCCCCCCCCCCCCGTCCCCCCCCCCCTCTCACCCCCCCCACACAGCCCCTCCCTGTTTACCAGCCCCCCCCCCCCCCCCCCCCTCGCTACCCCCCATCACTCCCCCTACCCTGCTCTCCCACTCCCCCACCTCCCCTCCCCGCCCCCCCACCAATCCCCCACCCCCTTCCCCCCCTCACCCCTTCCTCCCCCCCCCCCCTTCACCCCTTCCCCTCCCACCCCCTTCCACACCCCCCTCCCCCCACACCATTCCCCCCCCCCACCCCCCCCCCCCGCTCTGCCCCCCCCCCCCCCCACCCCCCCGCCCAGCGCCACCCCCCCTCCCCCCCCTCCACCCCCGCCCGCCCCACCCGCTCCCTCCCCCACCCCCCCCCCCCCCCCTCTCCCCCCCCCACCCCCTTCCACCCCCCCCAGCCCCCCCCCCACCCCCCATCCCCTAGCTTACCCACCCCCCGCGCCCTTCCCCCCCCCAACTCCCCCCCATCCCCCCCCACCCCCCCCTCCCCACGCCCGCAGCCAACCGCCCTGCCCCACCCACCCCCCGCGGCACCCTCCTCGCGACCCCCACCCCCTCCCCTCATCCCACCCCCCCCCCCCCCCCCCACCCCCCCGCCTCCCCCCCCCCCCCCCTACCCCCCCCTCCTCACCCTCCCAAACGCCAAATCAGTCTCCCCCTTCCCCCACGCCCCCCCACCCCTCTCCCCCCCCCCCGCACCTCCCCCACCCCCCCATCCTCCCCCCCACGCCCCCCACCACCTCTCCTCCACCAACCCCCCCCCGCTGTCCCACCCCACCCCACCCCCCTCCAGCCCTACCCCCCCCCCACCACCACTATTCCCCCGCACCCCCCCACCCCCTGCCCCACCTCCCCCCCCACCCCCTCTCCCACCCCCCCCCCGCCCTCCCCCCCACCCCCCTCCCCCCCCCCCCCCCCCACCGCCCCCAACTCAAACACCACCTCCCCCCCCCACTCCCCCCCCACAACTCCTCCCACCCCCACCGCTCCTGCTCCCCCCAACCACCCGCCGGCCACCCTCTCACCACGCCCCCGTCCCATCCCACCCCTCCCCCCCGGATTCCCTCCCCCCCCCCCACCCCCTCCCCATCCCCCCCCTTCCACAGATTTCGCTACCCGCCCCCCCTGCCATCCCCCCCCACCGCACCCCACCCCCACTCTCCCCCCCCGAGCCCACCCCCTAGCCCCCCCCCCCGCTCCCGCCCCCCCACCTCCCCACAAACCCCTCCCCGCCACCCCGCCCCCCCCCCCCCACCCCCCCCCCCAACCCCCCCCCCCCTGCCCCCCCCCCGCCCCCCCCCCCCCCCCCACCCCCCAACCCCTCACCCCCCCCCCCTGCCCCCTCCCCCCCTAACCCCCCACCTCACTTCCCCACCCCTTCGCACACCACCCTCCCCCCCCCCCTCGGAGGCCCCCCCCCAGCCCCCTCCACCACCCCGCGCCCCCCCCCTCCCCCCCCCCCCCGAGCCCCCCCCCCCCGCCCCCCCCCCTTCCGTCCCACAGACCGAAAGGGCACGGAGATAAATCCCAGTCCCCCGCACGTGGGTCGATCCCAAGGCGAAGCCGTGGATTTCTTACAGGGAGAAGACGAAGACGAGATAGGCAAGGTACCACCCCGCAGAAGGACTCCTCAATATGTGAATGTAAATGCCATGTGGGCACGAACATCAGCGACTAATGAGGTGCTCGGTCGGTACGGTTTCCGGGGAGAGAAGAGAGAAAAGCCGAAGGTGCAGTAGCCGCACGACCACTGTAAGACCTTGTCTACGAATCCTACATACTTTTTGCAAGAAGGGACAAAAAAAGCGCTTAACCATTACAAATCGGCGAAGCTAGAGACACAAATCCATCACTTTTTGAATAGCGAAAGAGGCAGGCGCGACTGTCCAAGACTGTACATTGATTCCTGGAGAGGCATGTATGACCCAACATCAGGTTGTATAGAAAATGCCTTGACCGTATTGATAAAAATATAAAAATTTTCCGAATTAGAAAAATATATTACAAACTCCGCTACGTAATTTCATAGACCACGGTCAATATCATCAGGAAGTATAAAAGGTTCCTATTTTTTGGACTGAATTCCTCCTCATCAGACGTGGTAAATACTCTCAAAGGCGTAGTGAACGAGTTTTGTTATCTCGAAGATGGTGTTGAGCTGTAAAGAAGAACAGAGCGACGTGCGAGCGAGAATTGCGTCCCGCATGGCGCAAATGGAAAGATCATGGCAAGTCGTCCTCAGAGAAACCGACACGTACCACTCAAGTGACGCGGACACGTGGTATAGCGCATGCATCAACCCTTGCTGCTCTATGTGCCGAATCAGGCCCTCACAACAACCCCTGGCCCAACAAACTGAGTTCGTTTGACAGAACGAATAGACGGATGCTGCGGTACATGACCGGTGTCTCACTCTCCGATCGAGTTGACAGCGCTGAAGTATCAGGCAGATGCAGCCTCAAACAGCTAGAGGTCGCAGGTTGATGTGGTTCGGGCACGTGAAATAGAGGACAGATGAGGAGCCGATTCATCGCGTGCTCAACGTGGCTGTCGAAGATCCCAGGCCACGTGGCAGGCAAAGAAGATCATGGCTGCAGACCATCCAGGAAGACATGAAGGAGCCGAGGCTGACAGTGGAAGACACACTGGACCGCGCCCGTTGGAGGAGTCTCATCACGTCCAACCCTCACCAAGGAGGAAAAGCAGACGTTAAAAGGAGAAAGTAAAAGTAAGAAGTAAGCACCTGCTGGAAATATCCCCATGTATCATATTGAACTCAATTATTGATGCGGAATCCTGATGTTAGATTTCCTATTTCAACGCCCTAGGGTTAAGATTGTGGGGATTAACTTAGCATTTGAATATCCACTTTGCAGTAAGCATTACAAGGAACTTTGGCAAATATACAGAATCGGGTATTCATAGGATTACTTCGGTCTAATTTTGGACTTAGTCTTAATGGTTACTTTATTGCATGCATAGTCAATCTTGCTATCTTTGACGCACTTCTGACGCCTCATCTAGCCGCAATCATCAACTTAAGGTGTAAAGACGTCGCATCTGCCAGTGATCTGATGAGCCACTGCTATCACGTTTCGAGACGAATCAGCTATGTGTAAGAAGATCAACGATAAGGGAGAGAATTAAGAGAAAGTCATTTCCTTGTGTTCTCTGAACGCATATAAAATCATCATTATGGAGAAATGCTACGAATACAGGTGCACGAAGAAAGTGGACTATCCGTAAGAGTTTGCCTCTACAGCATTCAGAAAGACGAAAGACTAAAAAATGTCGTGTGGTAGCATTGGACAAGTTCATTTTAAACTGACGAGTCACAGTGTTGCATGATCGTTTAAAAGAATAGACCAAGTAGAAAATCTAAGATTCACCATGTTGAAGGAACAAAGCAAATTCAGAAAGCCTCTTTTCTGCTTGCTAAGGAGGCTGTACCATGTTTGAAAACTCTAGTTGGCTAAAATTTTCTATCGCAAGAAGCGAATGTTCTAGGAAAACTGAATGAAAGTCAGACCAAATTAGAGATGGAACTAACCATAGTATCCATGGGATGCCTGACTAGAAAGTGAATAAAGGCAACTTAGCTGCTCTACTTAGTCGAACTTTTGATTTTCCAAAAATAATCAAAAAACTTGCAGTGTTCAATTGCAAGACTTATCTTTCTCATAGTTGTGTCATGTTTCTGATACTAGTAGCTGTACATTTTAGAATCTGGCAGCTAATAAACAGCCAACTCAGGTATCGAAGTACAATAGTACAATCAGTTGCATTTTGCCTTCCGTTTAAGTGAAATGTGTTCCTAGTGATCAACCACACCTATTTCATTTCATTATCATTCGACATATTTTATACAAGAATAATCTAGTAGTTACTTTTGGTCCATTAAGAGATTCGCAGAGATTTGTTTCCTTGTATGCTGAAGGGTTCCTAGATCACTTAAACACAGCGAACCACCTGTCTCGTGAGTGGCGTTGATTTTCAGTTTACACTGTAAGCGTGAATTGGCCAGCACATGCAATCTTACAAAACAAACGAGCAAAGTTGGACAGGAAATCATCGTAGTGGTTGAAAACTTAATTTCCGAGAAAAATTTTCGTTTTTGACATCCAACAACCTACTACTCAATCATATCAGATCTTGTTATCCAGGTCTCACTCGTCGCCTGTTCCTTCATTCGATCACTTACCAATACCAGGTGGAAGACCACGATCAACGAACAATTGAAAGCCCGCGCGAGAATAGCCGAATACGATAGGACGACCAAATAGCCGAACATACGAACGATCAACATAAAAGCCACTTGATGAAGACCAGACGATAGACACTCGACCCCGAAGATAAAAAGACCGAGACGATAAGGAAAGCCCGATCGCAGCGAAAATCCGGACAGAAAAAGAAACGTGATCGAAGACCGATGCAAGATATTGAAGCCGAGACGAAATAATCATAGCCGAATGAAGCACTCGACGATCCACCGCCGATCCACAATCGCAATGAAAACCAAGAGAATCCCGTAACCGAGATACTATCCGAGAATCGAAACTCCTCCGAACATCGCCCGAAACGACGAGAACAAGGAGCGAGGCCGAAGCCGACGACGCCGAACGAAGCCGAAGATACATCGATCGAACCGACGAGAAGCAGCAGAGAACGAGACGGGAGACAAACGACAGCCGACCGCCCGACACCGATCCAGAAAACACAACGCGCATATTGACGCGGCCTCGGCCGAGAGGCCGGAGCCGACTCGCCGCAACGACGCGACACTAAAAAACCGGTCAAGCCGTGAGAGCCCGATTTACCGAAATGACGAAATAATTCATAACAAGATCCGATCCGACGAGCGAATCGAGACCCGCCCCACCGACGAATCGACACGCAACTCCGGAACAACGCATGCCCCCGCTGGTCACGAATAAAAGCTAAGCAGCCGAAAAAAAGATCACCGATGGCAACATTAATTCCACCGACGCGCGCTCGAAAGGCGCGCAAACCGGAAGCACGAAATACCGCTCACGCCCAGTCTGCCTGCCCGCCCGTGCATGCTGCGACGAAAGATGTGCGAAAACCGCGAAAGCCGCGACAGAAAGACCGAGACGCGGAGAATCGATCTGAGGAACCGATGCCGAGCCCGAGCCATAATCCCCGAAAGATCGAGAAATGCCGACTCGGAGCCGCAATGCCGGAAGACGAGAATATAGCTCGAGGACGACCCTGACGAACAAACGCGCCCGAGCCCCGAACAAGAGAGCTGACAGATAAAGCCGACAGATACACGAATAAGCCGACCCGACGAAACGGCACCGAACAGGAACGAGATACAAAAATCCCGGACCGATACAGAACACGAATACAAACGACCGAAAATCGATCTACAGAAATCTCACGGACGACAGTACACGAAAAAAGCCACGAACTGCCGAGAAAGTACGACCGACAGCCAGAAGAAGACCCCGAACCGAGCAGAATACGAGAAAACTGGATCCCGAGAAATCCGACGACCCGAGCCGAAGAGGAGAAGATGAAAGAACTGAAGCCTGAGAAACAGAATCCGAGACGCCCCAGAGAGAATCGAAGGACCATAGCCCGAGACTGAAAGACGAGCCCTGATCCAGAACCAGAAACGATAACAAAACTAAAATAGATAACTCGATACCGAAGCCGAACTGACCGACGATCTGAAACAGAAACCGCAACCATACAGACGACCATTGAACAGCCCGCCGACCGAAAAGAAACGAAACCAGAATCACCGAAACCGACGAGCCGGCATCCGAACGAGAAGAAAATAGAGCCGAACCGAAGGCGAAGCCGAACCGAG
This sequence comes from Prostheceraeus crozeri, assembly GCA_907163375.1. Lineage (NCBI taxonomy): Eukaryota > Metazoa > Platyhelminthes > Polycladida > Euryleptidae > Prostheceraeus > Prostheceraeus crozeri. The sequence continues at coordinate 24,452 of CAJQUW010007354.1, read as the reverse complement.
ACGAGAAACCATTCTGACGGCAATCGAGATTCAGACCGAAGACTAGTGTCCTTATACCAAACAATTTCTGACGAATTAGCTTTCTTACAATGGCTTGCCAACTGGCACTTCATACATAATTAAGTGATATGTACAGTTGAAACTACTTTGACATTTCTCCCGTTGTATAGCAAATGTGTTCGTTAAGTGTGATCGTAATAAGTTTGTAAAGCGTGCTTCGATCTATAACAGATGCCTTCAGTTCAACACCCACATCGACATTATAAGGGGTTTTATTCCCGATGTTGCACCTCTGCTACTAAGTCCTTCATGCGTGCAGTGTTTTAACGCTTAATATATACAGACATGACTGCCACCCAGATATTTTGAAAATACCGGAAGTCATCCTTAATGCGATATCTAAGCCATGATTCTATTATTATGCGTTGCTTCTGCATTGAGTCATTCAGATAAGATATTTATGCACTTATTGTGACTGATTAAGTTTGAAATTCACATTTTGAATTCAAATTAACGATGTCGATATCATCAATCTTTCTCATTCTACTTTGAAGTCATTTGCAAGAATGAGTGAATTTTCCTCCGAGCTGAGAACACAAATAGTGGTTCTCCATTTGCAAGTGGTCGCAACGGCGTATTGCATCATACTTAGATATTTCAAAGACCGGCGTCCAAAAGGCAATTCAGCGATACCAGTTAACATAAGTCTCCGAGTTATCAGTATTTGAGAAGAAGTGGACGACCAACATGCACCACCACTCGGACTGACCACGTGATTCGTTGTCTTGTTGTGAAACATCCGGAATGAACAGCATCGCAAATTCGAATGACTCAAGTTTTGTGAGTCCCTTCCCAAGCGCGGACACTATTTGTCGACTTCATTCAAATTGTAATCAGGGATGCCTCCAACCAAACCTCTTTTGTCACAGAAGCACATTGAGGACATTCCGCTTTGATGTTTTCCGACGAAACTGTCATCAAACAGTTCAGTAAAACTGCTATTCGTGTGCGTCGCCCAGCATGAAAACGTTATTGCCTCAAAAATGTGTGACCATCTGTGAAAAAAAATGATCGCAAATTATGATTTGGGGTGCAATTTTCTCATAAGTTGCTTCTCGTTCCGCCAGGAGAAACCATGAATGCGACGAGATACCTCTCTGTTCTGAAGAAGTTACCGAACCACATGGCAATTCACTCTTGTGAATACTTTCAACAATGGCACCCGTTGTCATCGCGCAAAATCTGTTCAAAATTGAATCGGACAACAAAACTTCCAGCTTTTGTCGCCTTGGCCTGGATATAGAGTCCCGACTTAAATCTCATGGAGCATTGTTGGAGTGTATTGAAAAGGAAAGTGCACTGCAAATTCTCCGGGTCTTTAGGTGAACTCAAGAAATACATCCTGAATGTCTGAATATTTCCTGATTACACTGCAAATCCCTTATGTACTTAATGCCCCGCCGAGTTGCCAACGTCCTGGCCAATCACGGGTGCTCCAGAAAGTACTTATGTCTACTTCAACTTTTCATGATGTTAGTTTCTGACTTTTCTAATATTTCGAGAAACATTATTAGGTCTTATTAACGATTTTCTATGTTTCAAAGAAATATAAAAATGCAATACTTTTGCTATGTTTAAAAGAAATATACAATGGCAAAGCGTTTTTTCCTATATTCACTGGGTGTCAAGCTAATTTAGCTTTGATCGTTGAATAGACGGTTGAATCACACGGTCAACTTTGAAAATCGTAACGCTGCATAATATTGTAGGTACATGTACTTGCAATGCATCATGTGAGTGACGCATGGCCAATCCAGAAGACTTCGCTGTCAGAGAGGCTGTTTACATCTACTGTGTTTTTGCAGAATAGTCATATGTTTGCCATGGGCTTATACTGCGAGTTTGCTAAGTCGCAAATGTTATATTGATTACATGTTTTTATATTGGTGCACGTTATGTACTTGTTTATTTTAACATATTAGTAGGTGATGTATGATAGTGCATGCAACATCGCCTTTGATAGCAACTCGGCCACCTGTCTAGGTCTATAAGTGGCATAAATCACAAATGTTAAGGTCCTTGAGTTTTAAACGTAATTCATAAATGTTTTCCTGATTATTAAAGGTCTACGGTCTAAAATACAATTTGGAATGTCGGGTTTGCTGACATGTTGACAGGCAGCAACAGCATGTATTGAGTGATTATTTCAATAAAGCATAGAGAGCTTTTCTCAAAATACTGTCAAATCCAAACTTTACCCCCAGACGATAAAACCTTTGGACATTTTTCAAAATTTTTAAGCGCTGCTTGTGATCATGATGATTAAGTCACGTAAGATGACTACGACACAAGTCAGAAACATTCTTAAGATTCCAAATATAAATGAAACCATCAGAAGGATAGCTGAAAATATATATGTTGAGTTTTTAAGGATAGATAGACCATTTTCCCACCTTTGCCTCATTTCCCCCTATTTAGAATAAGCTTTTTTGCTGCATGTTCTATAGGCTGCTAGAATCTTATCAAAATTAATTTGTCAACATTTAAATCAGTCAACTTTACGTAGGATTGAATTGGCATCATAAGGCTTTTGCATGAAACATTCAGTACATGTCTCACTTATCATTAGGAGTTGCTGTGTTCTGTTAACTAGATCAGTATGACAGCATCGATTTCAAATGAATTGTAAAAATAATGATCGACCGATTGACAAAATCATAGATAATCGCTACACCCTTATCCCAAGATCAACCACATTCGCATCATCGTATTCGACGCAGTTTGAAAATTTGACTGGCAGTCATACATTTTCATACAGTTGTAAAATACATGCTTAACCTCTACGAAAATGATCAGCAATGGACGCACCTGGTCCACCACCTCGTCCTCCCTTGTCAAGGAGACGGACCATTTCAGCATTCCACTTCACTGGCATGTTTGGTTGATAATTCGCTTCACACATAACGCGATCACCAACTCGTGGCAAGGGGCCTCGAACCACACTGTAATTATAAAGTACATGATAAAGGAAAGGAAAAGATGCTGTAGATATTTGTTTACCTTTTCATGAAAAAAATTTCATCATCCACATATCCAAAATTTTCGAATAATTTGGTAACAGTTCCGTAAATGGCACGATGTTGTTTACCACTTCCTCCACTACCTCCATAAGAATTCTGAAAATGCAGAAAATTCATAACTGTCTGACAATTAAGCTTTAAGTTCGGAAAGACAGTGATATCCTCCCCATTAATGACCATCCCTCTATAGCGACCTCCCTCGTGCAGCGATCACTTCCCAAATGCTTCGGACAAATAAACACAGTGACAGTAAACCGCCGGTTATACAATCACAAATCGTCGTAAAAAAGAATACGAGTACAAGCATGCAAATATCAACAGAAGGAAATCTGCCTGAAAACTCAAAGAAATATCATAATTGACTACCATAAACAATAATTCGCAACAGAAGGCAAATCTATCGACATGCAGAAGGCATCCAGCTGTCAATAGCAGAGTTTGATATTTAACCATACAGTTCACTTGCTCCTGCTTTCTCTGCACTAAGCGAAGTTCAGTGTCGACAGAAATTCATGGGCCGAAATAAAGGACTATAATGACTATACTTTTACATCAATTCAAATATAAACAAGCGTTTCAACTGCATGAGATCATATTAATAAAGTGGTAACAACATTTATACAAGGAGATCAAAAAACAAGCGTCAGATTTTATTACCCAGTTCAGCAGTAACAAATTGATCTAAATCGAATGATAAGAAAACAAGAGTCAGCTCTTATTACCCAGCGATGATCTGTTATGGAAGAACTCTCTTCTGCTTTCCGTATCTCCGCATTTATTTTTATTTCGTGCCTGAATTTCATCGGCGTCTTTCCGAAGAACGTTGGTAAGCCTTTGTCTGGATCTCCGAGTGATTTATCATGGACTGCGTTATCTTTACTTTCATCAGTCCGCCTGCTTTGTTGATGCGATCCGCGATACGTCGTTGAGCGATTAAGGACTGTTCTTTCAAAGATGCATTATAGAGAAAGCTATGAATTTCATGGATCTCTTCATTCAAATCGAATAGTAACCATAACATTGGACAGGCACTGACATCATTTAACTTAATGCATGTGATCCATACAAATGAACAATGACAAGAACAATGGGGAGACATGTTGCTATCAACTTGTGCGCCGCAACGAAATGGTGATGATTCTAGATCGGATATCAGTTTTTCTTCATATAAATATACGTGTAAATAGACAAATCATTGCCAAGTCTCAGTCTTCATCTTCACTGAAGAAGCGTTTTCAATCAAACAACCTACACAGAAAGATGGACTGTCAAGCATAATTGGTCAGCTCTTACCATCAGACATTATTTGACTTCAATGTACTTTCTGTTCGGACCGCTTTTCGATAGTCTGATTTTGCGTTTTTTTTCGAGCGAATACGATCCGAAAAAACGTTCCCTGTAAACCAATCTCATCAGGTTGGTAATAGTATTCTCAGAACAACTGGGAAAGATTAGAGAACAGAAAATTGGAAATGTAAGACTTGTTGTTTGTGACATACAGATTTACAACAGACAACAAAAATATCGTAGACAATAAATAAATCGCTCGACAACAATGATATCGTTCATTATAAAAATATGAAAATAAACGACAAAGCACCAAAATAAAGGATTTCTAAAGGACTCTTTTTACGATAAAGGACTTTTTTAATGACTGTCGACACCTTGGAAGTTATCCGGCACTTTAGCTTAGTGAAACGTGCCTCATTTGCTTTCATTTTTTCGTCAATTTTTCTTCTTGCTGCTTCACTTGCACTAAGTGTGTCGTTTGCATAAATATGCTGAATTCTTGTCGCTTCCAGCATCGTTTCCGGTTCTACTCTTGCAATAACCTACCTTCTTTGGGTTTGATGAGGTAACGATGCTATGGCAAACATTTAAGATCAACAAATTAGCTCAACTTTTTTCGATGGGAGTTACTACCCTATTTTATGCCAATATCCTGCAATTGGTACTCGCTTCAACAATTAGGTCAATCCTCCATTTTCTCCTTGCATTGCGCTCGCGTGATCAGACATGATACCACATTGACAAGTGGAATTTCTTTCAGCTTGTGTTTCTACAACATCGTCACAACTACATGTACGACATGTTTGCTCTCATTCTGATATACTGCCATTACTTACGCTATATGCGAATGCCGTCCCCTTTTCTGTATCGGCCATTCCATGTTAGTCACGTGACATTTTTCGAAACTTAGTCAACTTGAATTATTTGCCTTGACCACAATATAAGAAGTATTGTACTTTTTATTCAAAAAGTTACAGCGGACGACGGTAGGTGATAATCAGTGGAATAAAGTGATGTGATCATAGTAGTTCAGTCACGAGACCGTTAGTCACGTGACATCAAATAGACATGTGAAATTTTTTATTCTTTTTAAGATTTCTGCCAGGGCTGGGACCGGCTAATTTCTTTGTAACCGGTTAACCCATTATATTTTTAAACGGCTAACCGGTTAAAATCGGTTAAATGAGGATTCCCGGCATTTATTTAGTTGTCAAGGTTTATCGACAATTTTCAATCATTATCACAATTATCGACAATATCTCATTTTACGAGGGCTGTTTAAAAAGTTTAGCGATTTGATCAATATACATGTATTACATTATTACAAGCGAATTAACATTACGTCTGCAGAGAAGTCCATGCAGTTTGATTCATTTAGACCAATTTCATGTGGCAACAATGACTTCGTCAAATGTAGTTCACCTCGGCAGTTCTGAAATGAGATAAATTCACTTTCACGAGTTTAACTGGCGTTAAAAATGTTTATTGTGCACATCTGAAGACAATGGAGCTGAAGAGATAACATGATCACGTATGATTTTAAAAATGGATTGCAATAGCCAGAGAGCGTCGACTGACTTGTTGCCTCGTTTGGAGATGAAGACCCTTCAAGAGCGACAGTCTTCAGATGTCTCGTGGAATTCAAACAAGGTCGATCGTCTCGAAGACGAAACTCGAAGCGGACATCCCTTAAGCGCAACCACTGAGGACCCAGTTGAGTTGGTACGTTTTGTGGAAGAAGACTCTAGAATCACCGCTGCTCAACTGGTTCAAGAGACTACCTTCTCCTCTGAAAGTGTTCATGCAATCCTACATGATCGGCTAGGCCTACACAAGATTTCAGCCAGATAGATTTCAAATCTTGGGACTCCGGTACAGACCATTCTGTAGCTTCAGTTTACATCCACAAATCAACTTTCAGGAAAATGAGAATCATGCTGTTCATCAATTGTAGCATTTTTCTAACTGTAGGCTTCATAAGTAAATTTCTGAAAAACTAGTTCTACTTTAGTAATTTCTATTTGTTGTAATAGTAATCAAGTTAGCTTTATTGATCTGCAATAATTATTAAAGATTCCGAGACAAGTGGAGAGATTCTTCCCTTTGTCTTTTCTTGCTCAACGAACGACCTGAATAAAGCGCTTGGATCGGGTGCTTGACGCTTGGATGACAAATATTTGTTTTGCATTCGTTAATAAGACAGAAAAATTGGGTCTGAATGGGTCCGGCCTCAGACCCAACAGCGAACAATAAAATTGTTGGATTCGAGATCCAAGTAATCTGCTTCAAACAATTCTATAGCTTTTATGCAAACCACATTCACTGCAATTCTACAATACCTCAATGCTTTGAATATCATCGTTGTACACTTGTTTCCACTGCTTTTAACTGATTTCCATTTGCTTGTGAACTTTTTGATTCAAAAAATTTAATTCATTATACTGAGGCAAAGCACAAAAGAACACTAATGCAATACTCAGTACTGCATATGTACACACGTTTCAATACTTTTCTGCAGTGCCCAAACCTACAGACGCAGTAAACGAACTGATGGCTTTACCCGACCATCGCTTCTGGATCGCCGGATGGAACTATTCCTTTTCATTACTTACGCTTACACGATGAAATCGTTTATTTCATCTTGTTCATCGAGACGCAATGTGCGCAATGTTCATTCCACATAGTCTGCATTTGCACTGCATGGAGTAATTTCTTCCAGCTGATGCAGTTCTTCATTCAAAGCTCTACTCTTTTCGTTGAAAAGGACGGATTCACTTCAATGAATCATGATAGATAACTCGTCACCACTGATCGCATGGAAGCACGTTTTCGTGATAAAGCAACGCTTCTGTTTTTACTCGAGTTTAGGCCTTCTTGATGACAGTAGTTGAAGCTGGGACATTCCCATAACGACGTCTAAATGTTTCATAATTTTAATAAACTTATAGTTAATAAGACTTAAGGTTTGTCCTTAAGAGGACAGGTGGTGCGTTCCCACCGGCAGACATTAAACGTTCAAGGCGTGTCAAACTTTTGACTATCCTAGGACTACATTTTAGAGCCAAACTTGACGAGATCGGTGTGGAGGACCTTCCCACTAGTCCATTTTTCAATCAGCGCTTCTAAAGCGGGGCTGGACCTTACCCCTAATGGTCCTTTGACTTGTGATCCTCGACAAATGCATGAATGCATGAAGGTCTTTAAGCACAAAGACTTGACGGATCTGATTGCGTGCCGGGCGGACCTTCCCGGGGGTCCATAACATAGCGCTATACGGGCGAGGACGTACGAGATCGTACAAGGCCGCTTAACAAGTGATCTCCTTGGTCAAAGTTTCAGGCTCGATTGATTAGGAACTTATATATAAATAGACATTTAGTAATCACCATGTCAACCCTATGGAGACCAGTAACGGACACAGTCCATTCATCACACTAAGGCAGTAAGCGATAAAAAAAAACAACGTAAAAACAAGTAAAACAATAGCCAGTCGTCAGCAGGTACCCGCCTGGTCGCGTTTCGGCCCCTCTACCTGAACGCTCAAGCCCAGGCGGGCGTGAGAAGCTGTGAGAACACGCTGATGATGAAAAGAGTGCTAAGGTCGAACTTAAATCCTTAGCAAAAAGCAGGAAAAATATCCCAAAAAGGACTGTTCAGTGTCTAAATAGCAGGAATTTTTTGTGGGTAATGCTCTGTTCTCAGTTGATATGTACAAATAAAGCTAGGTGTCCTAATTATAGCCCCTCCAATAGAGGAAGCATGGGGATTTACAGCCTTTTGCAACTTAATAAAGGCTGCATGTAGAAGGAAAACTAATACTCAACGCATGTGATCAAAGGAAGAAAAAAATTGCATTTAGTTGATCATCAACATTACAAACAAGCACTTTATGATGGTTGCAGAGATCTGATGCAATGTTTCAATCGGATAGAACTGAAGCCAAATTTTCTCAGAAAGATACATTTCTCACTCATCTTTCCGCTTCTCACAATTTCTCACATTTTTCGCAACCCAAACAAATTTCTCAGGCTTTCTCACATGCGGACAATCCCTGAAATTACAAGTACAAACCTTCAAAATTAAAAAAAAGCACAGTATGTAATTCAAAAATAAGTACGAGCGGCAACCCTGTGGTTAAGAGTGTAACCGGTCAACCAATCCTAGCCTTGGTTTCTGATCTTGCATTGAAGGTACAAAATTCATGCTTGGACAAGAGTTGCTTATCATAGGCATTTCGTCCGACCATTTCGACATATCTCCAATCTGCAGTTTTGATCGCAAATATCAGAATGTCACATTCTGCATGATTTTAGTGTCTGCGACTGCGTCGCGAAACGTCTGTCTCCTGTATATACTTTTAGCATTAAGCTTTTACGGATAATTCACAGGGAGTACATTTTATATTTTTCCTTTCAACCTAAGACAAGTTAACCAAGGCCGTCGTATGGTGACAGCAAATTTTCTACAAGTCAAACCGTTTATCAGTATAGTCAATACAGCTTCAGTGCGAAGAAGTTTCAGGCAAATAATTTGGATACCAGTCCCTTGTGATACAGCAGCGATATTTACCATACTGTTCAAAATTTCCTTGGAAGATCCCATTGTGAACATGAAGCTTATTGGCGGCACCGACATCGTCCGAACCACCCTTCCCATGCTGAGGTGCTAAACAATTCCAACTAGGAGGATTACCAAAAATTTATTCAGGAAATGAAGCGATGAAACTATTTTTGATTTGACTGCGTGGATTATCAAACCGGATTTGGTGGGAAACTGTAGGAATTTTGGTTAAGTTCCGTGATCGTCTCGTGCAGAACAGGAACGAATATAATTTCGTCGTGATTCAACTTGTCTGAAAGAGCAATCGCACTACTTCGACAATTAGAACCTCGCCAAAGGACACAATGTACCAAGAAATGTACCGCTGCTTGTTCCAGGAATTAAGGTGAATGTCACATTGAAAGACGTTGAGAAAATCTCAGCAATGTCAACTTCCTCAACACTTGAGGTCTGAATATGTTTGATTTCGCTATGATTGATCTTGCTATGTCCCAAAAATTCCGGTAAAGCTTTAAGAACAACCGCTTACACTCATCTACATTTGTAGGTATACTGCGGTTAACCCGCACAGGCAATAGTGCACTGGCATAGGCCTGGTATACGCATCTTCATTGTGGTACAACGCAGAGGGTGGGTAGAGGCAAATTTCTTGCCATTGCGACACTAGACATGAGTTCATCCAGCAGTTTCATCTTGACATTTGCATGAGTTTCAATGCCGCTTTATGAAGAATCACCAGTGAGCGTTTGTTCAGCATTTGTGATCTTATCGAATAAGAAAATCTGGAGTAGCGTCCTACGACCGTAACAATTTTCATGGTGCTACTTAATAGCACAATTCCATTAGTCACGTGACATTCGGTCATTTAGATGTTCATGGCAATATTATCAAACCTAAATCACAATATGATAACAAGTATGAGAAGATTGGTGTTGTTTCTTATCCAAGAAATGTTATCACCAGAAAATGAAAATATTCCATATGCGGAACATTTACCAAAAACTAGCATCATGTAATATTCATGATTTTTATATATTTTTTCGATGCAGCAGAAAACATCGCTTACTTTATTAGTCAGTGTGCGTAAATAGTGATTAGAAAAGGTCAGAACATGCTATAAACAAGAATAACAACGGAAAAGGTCTATTGTCTATACTAAAATTTTCTTTTCGACCTCATGCCTCGGCTCGCGTGGAATGGGCCATGTTGGGGGGGGGGGGGGGTTCACCAACTCGACTACAGCACTACGCAATTTTTCCGATAAAGGTCAAGTGGAAAAATAAAAATTTGAAATTATACTCACGTGACTGTAAGAGCTGCCAACACGACTCATTCCACCACCATAGTAGTTCATGTTGCCTAAAAAAAACAACCCGCTAATAATTCTGCTTTTATGTAAACATTTAGATTAAATGATACTAGCATATTAAAAACAGCACATTTATTTTTACCAATAAACTTCACCCATATAAGCTGTCTAGACAGAAATGCCAGAAACAGAATATGCTATTTTCAAGGAAGTTTTAAATAAGAAAGCTCTACAAAATTGCAATAGTGAGCGTTTTATTCTGCAAGTCCTGACGAGAATTCAAATTAAAAATCCTAAAGGTCCATCACGTTGCAATTCTTGTATTTGTCTATCACAGAGCACCAAATGGCTTGTCTATTTCAATCCTTCAAGACCTCAGGAGAATTTGCACTCACAACTTCAGATGACAACCAAAATAGCACTTAAGGACTGTCCAGAAAATAGTCGACTAGTCGAATGATCAATGACAAAGCTTGTGCACCTGTTATTCTTAGGTGACTTATATATCAATGCTTTTCTATGTTGATAGTTATGCCATTCCGTACTTTGCTTTATCAACTATTTTTCTTATTTTAATCGTCATAATTTGAACAATGGGTTATTATATCGGATCAGCATTAATTGACAATTGTTGCGTTCGGCATCACAGATAAACCCACTGAAAGACTTTTCAGCTACCTGATCAGAGAGTAATGATGCTTTGTGAAATGCTCGATGTGATCAGTAACAGTACAGTAAATCCAGAGGTTGTAATGATCCCTCTTTCATAGCATGAAGAAAAGAAGGACACAACTCTGCAAAAAAGAGAAGTGCCAAGTCGCGTGCGTCTGCAGGTGTTGACAATAGACGAGAGTTCGATCGTTCACACAAGTGATCAAAATTATCAAATTATCTGACAATCCGAAAATATGAAACCGATTGTGTCATGAATGCGACCAGCTGAGCTTCAAATTGGAGTCGACTTCTCAGTGTCAAAAACGACTTGTCTATAGTCGGTGTACAGCCATAATAAAGATGTCAAAACAATGGGATCAGAGAACGTCCCTTGATTAACTGTTAAATAAGACCTGTCATAGAAGCCGTGCAAAATATTGTGTCCATGTGCACATTGGGGTGGTTCAAAAAATACCGAAAGTTGGAAAAATCAGGTGCACGACCCCAAAGTATTCCTTTTGGTAAGAAAATTGTACATGTAAAGTTTAAGCTTGATTGGTTAAGGTTTAGCGGTCGCCCAGAGGTCAAAATAAGGTCAAATGTGCAAAAATAGCTAAAAAAATAGCCTCCGACGTCATCACATTACCTCGGATGACCTTTCTGACCTCGCAAAATGATAGATCATGTTCACATTTTTATCTGTTGGTATTATATCATATTGCTCTAAATGCTTAGTTTCATCGCAAAATAGCATATAGGGTTCGAAAATCATGCCTTTCGATGGGTCACGTGATCAATGCAGTTGCATAGTACGAGAGCATAAAATGTCAATTTGCGACCAAATAAATATAATGCCATACAATGCATTACCAACGAATATAAATATGACCACTATCTATCATTCCATGAAGTCAATAAGGTCATTAAAGGTCACCTGATGACGTCAGAGACTTTTTATCTCAAATTTAAAAATAGAATTCCAGTCATTTTTCTTAGCCCATCATCAATATCAACCATTACACTGCACATTTGTAGGTAGATAACTCAATGACTTAAAAATTATGTGGATTTGTTGATGGAATTGCTAGTGCTTTGAGAAGATAGCCAACATTTTTCAAAAAAGCTCAACTGGGTAACATTGAAGGAAAATGGGAGTGGCATCACAACTTTCGATTTCTGCATTTCAGCGATTCCTCGTCATAATAATGAAAGTAACTCAATCGAAACCGGTCATTCGGTACATGGAAGGATCCGCCACAATGAGACTGACTACTATGATTATCCAGCAGGACCACAGCTGTATGTGAGACTTCTGGTGTCAAGTCAAAGTGGTAGTAATGGAAAATTACCTCCAAAATGGTCTCGATAAAGATGGACTAGATTTGTCAACGCTTTAGCCGAAACTCAATAGACTCTAATCTCCGGGTGGTGGAGAAAACTCTTCCCGTGAGCTACCCTACGTGCAAAAGCTCGTTTAAAAATAACTTCAACAAATTCACCTTTCTCTAGGTAGGTTTAAAAGCAAATGTTAACTAGTGGTAAAATTCAGCTACATGATCTCAAATGGTATTTTAGATAATCGAGACATCATAGCCTAGAACCGAATATTGCCATGTCACCCATCGATGGGAGACGGCAATTTTTTGAATATTTTTTCTAATTCAAATTAGGTCAAGAACTCCTACATATTTTTCTACCATGCTTAATGTTTGGAAATACGATGATTAATACAGGTGAAGCAATTTTTTATTATTTGAATGCAATGGATAATTGTCAAAAATAAAGCCATGTCACCCCACTTTACCCTTCCACTTTCGCCCGATGGATTCATGTGCTAGGCTTCTTGTTGCTTTAATAGCTTGCCAGTTTGGTGGCCTTTCACAGCTACGTCCTGTAAGGCGGCTACGCGCTTGAGTAGAATTGATAGCATTTAAAGACAACTACAGGGTGTGAAGATGAATTGTGGGGTTGCCCACGTAACATCCACTACTCGGTTGTCCATAACTACACACTACTCATGATTACAAAATAAACAGTCTTCGTTTCTCAAGAATATGTGACTGCTACATCCATGCAGCCTAGGTCTCAATTTGGTGTACAACCATGACTTCAGGAGAAAACAACACGTACAAAGAGCTCGAATTTTTGTAAACATTGAATAATATTGTGGTCGGAAACACTCTCTGTTCTTAGTTACAATGTCTTCATTCACATATGCTAAAAAATTGATCTTTAGTTTGGATTGTATGACATACAGGGGGATGGCCATTAATCCCTGTGGTCCGTAACACTTCACCATAGTACGCCTACATCGGTGCCCCGCGGAATATTCTCATCCATGCCGCTGAAATCTATAAAACACGCGATAACTATGAGGTATATTTTCCACATGGAAACAATCCTTGTTGGAAATCTATATCAGAATTCAAATAAAACTTTTCATCTCATTCCTCCGATAAATTAATTGTACACAGAAAACTGGAATCAATGATGTGGGCTATGTCTAAGTATGGAGACTCCGTTGATTTGTTCATTCCATTTCGTGTGCTCAATGTAGAAATGTAAAAGCGCACCATAAGATACGGTGCACTAGGGCAGGATGTGACTTGAGTCACTAAAATTCAACGCGAATCCTCCAAGATCGCAGCTTTAATCTCGGAAATCAAATGGAATCTTTATGACCTAATTCTAAGTGTTGACTTCGGATCTAAGCAGCATAAGTTTCACCAACAATCTAGTAGAGTGCGTCATTTGTCAGCATTCAATTTAAATACAATTAAATTTCTGCTAACACTGAGGAAACCGTCGATCGGCTTAAGGTAGATGATATGATTTCATATCAAATAGCAATTTATTTTCTGTGTTTATTTACACACAAATAATGCAGTACCACTGATGGCCAATACCATTTTTTTAGTGTCTAATCGAAGATTTATCTCTAAAAATATGTCAATCTGTCCAAATTTTTGTGTTTACCTGACCGGTTCCAATTTCGATGCGCCATGATTAGAGTAATGAAATTGAAACCAAATGAGGTTCGAATGAAGTATAACAACAGTTCAGCGTACAATGAAAAATATACCTCGATTTTTCAAAAATATAGGTCTCAATTGATTAACGATGCATAATATGTAGAAGATTCCAAACTTCTTGACTTCCTTGACACATCAATGCATGCATGCATTATTCAGTCCAATTAATTTTGCAACATTTACAACTGAAATATCAACACGAAAAATGATGAAAAAATATCATACGGTTATGATCACCCAGTTGTTATTGTTCGATGTCTATGGGCCCATAGAGTAAATATGTTGGGTAGAGTGGCAACTCCGCATTTATTAAATCCCCAATGTGTATACACTTTCGGCACTTTCGATTTTATTAAATGAACTCAAGGGAGATACAGTCGTAATTTTTTCAAAACGTGCGATATACACATTTATGCAGTTCTGTAGAAGTTACAACGGAATTGACTGATAATTAATAGCATGAAACAGAAGGAAATGGTATTGTTTTACACAGTGCGTTTGACAGTCGTGGAGAGGTCATAATTCTTGTTAAATTGGCAACTCGATGACCTGCGCTATTGCTTTCCTGCTGAATCTCAAGAGAATCTTCTTAAGCGTGATCAGGCAACAGCTGCCACTGCGATGGCAAAATCACAGATTCAAGGACAATGATTTCAAATAATTGAGTTTTTTTTAAAGTGCTAAAATAATTCTTTGGTCAGCAGGAGCGCAATCCCCGAGTGATCATTTTCTAGAGATTTTACGATTTTCTATTGCCTTTCAAAATCGCTACAGATATTTGATTTGACAGTAAACTTTTTATGGTTTTTAGAGACATTTGTATGAGCTAATAATGCTTACTGCAATTCTAGAGAATTCTTACTGGCATTCATGGCATCCATAGAATGTTTAGCAGGCAAATATATCTGTAAATGTTTGCTGGAGACACGTGTCTCTAAACATTTATCGACGGCAGACATAACCTCTACAAGAACGTTGAACTCAAACATCTTTGTATAATACAGCAATTCTTTTGCTGTAATATACAAAAGAAAGATATTTGTATATAAATCTCGTATTATTACCATCTAATAGGAATATATACATGTAATACAATTTTATACGCAATTACAAAATTCTATCTTATCAAATATATTGTTATGTTTATACAAAGATATTTAACACTACTTGTTTATATGGAGCTAGATTGGACATAATTCAATTATCGTGGCACCTCTCTCCAGCCTAATTAGACTGGCAAAAAAGCATTACGAGTATAGGGACAATACCGGTTTTTTGCAAACTGCTCTGAATGGGTTTCACGCGAATCACGATCCCGCGGTTTTTCTTTTCACAAATAACGCGAGAAATAATGTGGTGCATAAATGATTAGTTGTCGTTCAAGTCAGAACTATAAAAATCGTTGACAAGTTTTGAGTGAAAACAGGGGTCTAATTGCATTTTTGCAGTTATCTACAGTGTTTTGCGAGGGCACGATTTGTATTTGTTTCAGCATTTGAATTAATCAACCTAGTTATCATTTGGAACGTTTGTGGTGGATTTTACTTGTGTTAATTACGTGCGAGAATTATTTTTGACACATGGATTTCTCGGAGTTATGATTTAGTTGTTTAATAAAGCCACGTGCTTTGCTACAATGGGGTAATGTCATAGGGTTATTGCTGAAAAATTTATTTAAAGTTTGATGATTAGATGATGTAGTCAGTTTAAGGCAGTAGCTATTACACCGGCTGGGCCGATACAACTTCGGTTTTGGCTATTGCACCGGCTGAGCTTTTACAACACTACACCATGTCTGTTGTTCCACCTCGTGTTTCCCAGCTGTTAAAGACTCCAAGTGACTTAATGTAGCAAGAAATATGTACAGTGATGTGACCTGATTCTATCTTGTCTCGCCTTCAGCCTTAGAGGAATTTTGTGAACCCATTCGTGGGAAGCATATTTCCTATAGTTTTGAACTACTCCAAAACACTAAAAGAGACCCTGTTTGTGATCAATTCTTATTTTTTCTAGAATCTTATTCTGTGGTTGATATTTTTGTGTACAATTTGGTGTAGATGTTTTCTACTTTTCACTTGTGATGCGATCTCAGTCTTCTCAGTCGCTGTGATACTCACGAGAACGAAATTGGACCGACTCAGCCGTTGTAGCAGCCATCACTGCCTTTCATTTCTTGTCTTTTCAATGTTGCTTTCTTGACTTGATTCCAATTATATGTGGGCCTTAATTTTTGTGTTAAATGTTTTCGCAAATTATTTTCTATTTCAACAAATAATTATTCAAGTAAATACTTGAGAGGCAGTATAGACGACATGTACATCGACAGGCCACATACTAGTTGAGCATATTACAGTTCCTGTAGATGGTGATAGTTCTTCATGATGTAGCCCACTTGTCTTCCGAAAAGTGAATCTTGTCAATTAATGATGCGGACTTTAGACGTCTATATAGCCTAGTCAACCACTTAACAGACATGATTTGCCTCCTCAGTTCACATGTTTCTATGCTATTTCTAAGCACACAGTTGGTTCTTGAAATCCTATCGAGCATTTACTCATTTGTAAAATACTGTAATTGATCTTTTTTTATCATTTCAATTTCATTCCAAATTCTTCAGAAATTTGTCAAATGTAAAGAACATAGATCTACTGAGCACGATTTTCTACAAGTCAGGATTCCGGTACTCTTCTCATCTCTCCTACTGTTAGTTTCTTCTACAATTTCGTTTTGACTGTGTACAACCTCCGACGTATCACCTTCGCTCCTCTCGAATGCATTTCACTAGTCAACCGAGAAATTCAATTTTAGGTTTTTGGATCTGCCATTCAGGCAAATACCTCGATGCCAAAACTTCTTGTACCCGCAGATAATCAAGGAGTTGGGCACTCATGCCAACACTACACTAGTTTAGCCGAATTCTAGGATTCATGGAAAAATGTCACTCACCTATATATTTTTCGGTGGCAAATTCTCGAAAGTTACGATAACCGATGAAAATCAGTCGAAAATCACTTAACTGTAATTCTAGACACCACCTCTACGGTAGTTGTGGTGATGAGTGCGTGAAGCTGCTTGTTTATTAACAATCAGAAGGTAAATTTTTACAAATTTGATGCAATCTTGGACGGAAAATAAGTGAAGCCACCCTGTCATTCGTCCATGTTTGAACGGGATGAGATGGCCTACTAAAATTGCCCAGTTGGTAATATATTTGCATGAAGTACTCCCTGATTATTTAGAAATGATTATCTTTTCAATTGCTATTTCACTGCATTAAGACATCTCAGATGCCTGCCATATGAGTAGGCCTAAGTAGCAGTTCTTACTCTAGTAAGATAACTGTACCCAGGGTGGCGGCCTATTGCGGGAATTTTGTTGTGTCCCGGAAATCACTCTAAAATTTTAGTGAAATAGCCAATTAGGTGGCTCTTAAATAGCCCGGCAATGCCATGAGCAGAATTTCTTGGATTTCAACAGTTATTAGTATGGCTGTTTTTAAGCCCACTATTTCTATTAAATTAAAGTGCATCAGAGTTTTCGTTGGAATTTCGAATGAAAGTCAGTGACTAAGCTAAGTCATGAGTTCGAAGCCATACAGTAAATCATGACAAGAAGGCCACGGGCTTATGTATAGACCACTGCTTCCAATTGTCGGGGTCGCTAGTTTTATGGAACCATCCGGAGCTTCTTCCAGCGGTAAAGATTTTGCTCTCTGATGCGGTCCCGACAATACCAGAAACGCTGGAAATATATCTAATATGTTGAGTATTTATTCCCAAGGGTTAGTTTGAATTGAAAACAGCCAGTCCGAATATACGTGTCGTATTATTGAAACAGGCACAGCGCGTTTATGAAAGTGCAATGTCATGCATGCGCATTAAGTCGCACATGAACGATAGTCAAGCCGAGCCGGTCACTGACAGTTCGGGACTCGGTAACAATAGCCGCATTGTCATAAGTAACAATGCGACAACACACCAATCATCCCCTCCTCAAATTTGAGCAGATCGACTCAAACATATTGAGCAGGATTATACCTCAATGGGGGCACTCCTTTATTCTCCCGATCCGATCGTCTCGGCCAGTCCGGAGATTCTGGTGGATGATAGGTGGTAGGAGATTCTTCCACGTACCGCCGCATTCTCCTGGCATTCCACAGGTTGCCGTCCGAGAGTTCGTAATTCCATCGACCCCGAACTTTGATGACTGTCAGCGGTTCGCTCCATGGGCTCCGTCCTTTCGGAGTGTGAGGTCGCCTCACTCGCACTTTATCTCCGACTTGATAAAGTGTCTTACCATGACCATTCGCAGACTCTCCCGATTCTCCTCTTCTCGTGCGAAAACGAACAATCTGAAAAGGAAGTCTATGTTGTCGACCGAGGAACTTCTCAGCCGGACTCTTCTCATCAGCTTCTTGACTGGTACTGCGAAATTGAGCCAATAATTGATTCAGATTTTCTTCCCATGATAGATGACTATTCTCGAACGTTTGAACGCCATGTTTGAGATACCTATTGAACGATTCCACGAATGCATTCTGTTGAGGTGTATAGACAGGAGTGAATTCTTGAAAAATGTCTCTATCCTGGAGGAAATTCTTCAATTCTTCGCTCTTGAATTGGGGACCGTTGTCTGTAATTATTTTCGAAGGATTCCCATATCTTGCAAAAAATTTGACTGAGCCATGATTTGATCTTCCTTGTCGTAATATCCGTTGTACATAAGATTTCAGGGAATCGAGAGTAGTTATCTATGATCACCACCATATGTTTCATATGACTTGGAGCATTTGAAAATGGTCCCGTGATATCCATAGATACTTCTTCCCATGCTGTCTCTGACACTCTCAGACTCATGTGGGGCATTTGAAGTTTTGGCGTTGACTTCGCTGAATCATTGCAAGGTAGACATTGTTTTTACGAATCGTTCAGACTCCTTGTTCAAACCTGGTCACAAATAGAGCTCCCTCAATTTCCGCTTAAACCTCACTATTCTTGGATGTCCTTGATGAGCCTTTTTCAGGAGATCTCTGCGCAATGATTGAGGAACAAGAATTCCGTTTTTCCCCTCGCCACGAATAATATAACCATTTTCTATTGCCAATTCATGCCGTAATTTACATAATTGCTGTAGATCTTGGCTGCTGTCTTTGAGAGAATTTGGCCAACCGTTTGTTATGAATTTACAAACTTGCTGCAGAAGCGGATCAGACGATGTCGCATCTTTGAATATTTTGGCAGAAAAACCCTCTTCATTTATTTTCCGGAGTCTTTGCAATTGTTCTTCCTTATCTGTTTCAGTTGAACCATCCAAAAGTCGAGAAATTGCGTCAGGAACTATATTATTGACACCGCTTTGGTATTGAATTGTGAAGTCGAACTCTGATAACCGTTCCATCCATCTTCCAAACTTCGCTGATTTTCTTCTGTTATGAGCATTTTGCAATATTCCTGACAGAGGCGGGCGTATGTAGTGCCTACACCGAAATGCAAAAAGCCACAATTTACTGATTACCGACCATCTCTATTTTGCCTGTTCTGGCCAAAATACTTGAGAAAATCATACTGAAGAATTGGTTTCATTCCATCTTGCCAAAGCTTTCAAGTGATCAATTTGCATTCATACCAAGACATGGACAGGGGACTGTTTGTGCACTAACCTATATGGTCAATCGTATCTTGTCTCATTTGGATTCACCTGGTGCTATCAGACTTCTTATGGTGGATTTCACGAAAGCGTTCGACAAAATACCACATAACGTCATCATAAACTCGTTGTATTCACTTGCCGCTCCTATTGAACTCATTAAATGGATTCAATCATACTTTGATTCTAGAGTACAATGTGTGAAAACAAATGGACAACTTTCTTCTTGGTACCCAGCTATTAGTGGAGTGCCCCAGCGAGGTGTCTTATCAACTCTTCTGTTCGCCATAGCTGTTAACGATTATCATGCTCAGCAACCAAATAGCACTCTCCTAAAATTCGCGGATGACTTTTTTATTATCCATGCCCTACGGCATGCCAGCGAAGATCTTAGTTCTGAACTTGACCATCTGACTTATTGGTCTGAATCTCATGGATTCAAACTTAACAACAATAAGACGAAAGTGATGAACATACAAACGAAACGGTCCATTGTTTTGGCTCCATTGGAAGATGCAGCATCTAATTGTGAAATTGAAGCAGTAAAGACGGCAAAAATCTTGGGCATTACATTTGATGATCAGCTAACGTGCACCATCACATTGAGAATGTCTTGAGCCGTGCCAGGAAAAGACTGTACATGCTCTACTCTCTTAAACGGATTAACGCTCCTCAGCGCATCATGTGGCTGGTATGCTGTACACTCATACGATCGGTAGTCAGCTACAGCTTTCCTGCATGGTGTAGCGTTAACAAAAACACTTGTTTCCGGCAGTTAACCCAATTTGAAGAACGTGTTTTCCGATTTTTGTGACTTGAATATGGCAAGACGCCTATCAAGTAAAGCAATGTGCCCTCAGCATCCCTTGGATGTGATATTTGACAAATCATCATCTAGCTCTTCTACTCGCAAAGGATTCCTTCACGGGAAAGTGATGGCCAAAACCAAGCGGTTTCAGTCGTCTTTCATTAGATTTGCTTAACTTTCTTTCATGTTTTATCTTCTGTAATGTTGTACATGCCACTTCCGAATCTTGTTTTGAAGTGTAATAAAGCCATATTATTATTATTATTACGCTTTCACTCACTGTTTGGAAGTATTTGTCCTTGTGAGTCAAACATTTTCCACAATAAAGTCTATCAAATCTAGAGCGCCTTAGCCTCAGTTGACGCGAAGAAACTGACTTACAAAGTGCAGTAACTACTACTAGTAACTAGGAATTTACTTGTTTTACTTGCGTCTAATAGGCGTAGATAGTGAAAAAGTTGAATAATGTGAACTGCAGTCCGCGGCCTTATTTCCCTGCCAAATGCTGCCCGCGCCGTATAAAGTTTGGACAATCCTGATAGAGGTTCAAGTTGCTTTCAAGCAACGACCGCAATCGGTAATGAATTCTCCATATCGACCACAAAGACATATTTTACTGTGTCGACTTGCGCATTATGGCATTTTCAGTGAAATTGCTCTAAATATTCTTGAGGAATTCTGAATGGAGTTCCCTTGTCGCGTGTTATAAATTTAGAAGACCTAAAGGGCGCATCGAGTAATCTTGCTAGTTGTTACATTTTCTGATGCGTCGCAAGTCACACTGAGTTTGATGATTGAAGATGTCTTGATACAGATAGTATTGGACTACATTTTACCAATAGCAATAGTAATTGATCTGACTAGAATGATGTCAAATACTAATTAATCTAGTCAGATCAATTACTATTGCTCTTGGTAAAATGTAGTCCAATACTATCAGTCGCATATTTCTATTCCTCCTTTTCCCTATTGAAATTTGTTAACATAGTTTTTACTTTTTACTAGATTTCTTGTCTACTCCACGGTGCGTCAAAAATCGATATTGCCAAAAAAATTCTCCACTCGCGATTTCTCTTTTTCTGAATACCTATATGCCAACTGTATCTGAAAATCAAAATCCAAAAATCTTTTACAGGCGTCTTTGCAAATGGGACCACTTTTCAAAATGGCGGCCAAATTAAATTGTTAAGTAATGATAGTTTTCAGTCTCTAATTGATACATTCATGCACCCAAATCTAGCAAAAAATGACTCCCTATATTATTCTTGATTTTTTGAGATCATCTGTTTAGTATTGAAAGCCATATTACCTCATGTACAGGGTGTTCCATTATGAAAAATAGAAAAATAAATAATCGAAAATTGATATTTGGCTATCCTTGTATTATTCGGCTTTCATGCACCTAAATCAAATAAGAATGGATCTCTATATTTTTTCTAAATTTCTAAGACCATCTGATTGTCCATTTAAAGCCATTTCGGTACTTCTACAGGGTGTTCCAGAGTGGATAAAAATAAAAAGAAGTATTCGTAAATTGCTATTTCATTTACGAAATATGTGCTGTTTGACACACTTCAAATTCAATTTGTCATTCACTTTCTTCATAAGAAAACAAACTTGTTCTATAGATGAGAACCATTATATGTAGAGATCGCTCGAAGAATTCGAGACGGGAATTCGTGATGTTCATAAGATTTCACTTTATAGCGGTTCCATGTCTGTGAAATCATGATGGGTGGCTTCGGAAGATTGCTCGCTCCACGGTCCCAGACCCCGCTGTTTCATTTCACAAAATTCAGGAATATGGTGAACTGTTCGATGTGATCCTTGTAGGACGGATCCAGCTTATCCCCGTAACAAGCCACAGCAACCTGAAATAAAAGTTCAAGCTACATAGCACTTGTAGAAATATGCTGTTTACAGTATATATTTAATCACTACGAAGTCTGTATGGGACACAACTCACACACGATCTATGAAACAAACATGCGTTCAGTGCAGTATATAATATCGTGATTTTTACATGTAAGCTTATGTTAACATTCAATAGATCAGCTTACCTTGTTGAACGCTCGAAAAGCTGTGACATATTTCACAACTTTCAAAGGGGCAATAGATTGCAACAAATCAATTTTGTTTAATTAAGGCCTAGAGGAATTTCCAGTAAAACTTCCTCCGTGTAAATGCTCTTGCTGAACATTGCAAAGCCGCAGCCATTTGGCTGAGTCTTGCCACTCGGAACACATGGCCTTGTAGATTGTTCCCACTGGTCCCGTTAGAAGGTGTAATTCTGGCGGCGGAATCAACTCAATCACTCTCTTGCTCTTGTTTTCGTGGGAAGCAATCGAGGGATGTATGATATTGTGATGTAGTTTGGCACGTATCTTCTGTCCACCACCGCCGTGCCAATCCCAGAAATCCTTTTCTAGAGTTTGGAATGTTCGAGGTAATCCTTTAGATTGTAAATTTCAGCTTGGAGCAGTGCACCAACAACAAGGAAGATGATCCGTGCGGCATGATGCCAATGAGAATATTACATAACTTCAGATCTGAAGCGATAAAGAATTCCGATTGTAGCATATGAAGGGTCATGGAAATCCACAGTTTTCGAATATTAGCGTAATTTTCTTGTACCATTGGGGCAATTCCTATTATAAAGAGACGTTTGACACCAGATTCCTTGAATTAGCTTGAGCAGTGGAATGACGAATCATTGAGCTGGAAAATACTCAAGCACACCTTAATAAAACCGCCGCCGCCGTCTATTCCCAATTTGATCAAGGTTTCTTCATCGTAACCTCTCTTGGATGTAACATATGTAATGAAACCGTCGACATCTTTGCAGACAATGCTGTGACGTGGTGTTCTTTCCGTCACAACATTCTGACATCTGTCTATTCTGACAAAGTCAATCAATTTGATTTCAAAGAATTAATCCAGTTCGTGGTTGCTTTCATATAGTTCCTGTTTTAAACCGCTTTGAATAGAAATCGCCGATGATGACCGAAGATGTTGGGTCAGTTTAAGTGTACTTCTATCACTGAGGTTAAGGTCCACACGGATCCTCTTCAAGTGCGTGGTTCCAAGCTCCTTGCCTGAATCAATCGAGGGCGAGAGTGACTGGATGTCCACCTCCAACTCGTGCCAATTTTATTGCGTTCTCCTTTGATTCAGGCGATGAATCGATCTTTTGTAATATCACTTTTTGAAGCAAATTGTTCCTCTTTGTTTGGACGAAGAAGCCAGTGAGCTTAAATTTTCCAATCGCGATAACTGATTGCATGAAATGAGGCTTTTCCTCGAGAAAGAATAGATAAACAGGCAGAACACAATTTCAAGCACTTTCGTTCAATCGAGGAATTAGAGGAGTCACATCAGGGCCTTCCCACAAAATTCTTGATTCCATTCATGTTCGACGGATGATAATTGTGTCGTGGAAAATGCCTGGCAGTCTTACATATCAAACATTCACACACGTGATTCGACAATGATCTTGTGCCGCTGTAAGACAATGCAATTTTTGAAATAATCAAACACAACTATTTCCTTTTGAACAGTTTCCATTCTTGTAATTCGTAGCAAAAGACGAAACATGTTCCACAAATTTCAGTTGGTAGCCTTTCGTCATGTCGGTATAAAGCCATTTATACAAAATCGTTCGATGAGTTCGAAGTGGGTGTCGTTTCAATTGACGAATTTCCTAATCTTCTCCATACAAATGATACAAATAACAGCTCTATATTCGGCGTGACCTGCGGCGATGGTTTTTGGCATGACGAACCCAATACGGTGCGAGTCGGAACGAAGACTTTATTGCTTCGTTTCAGCACGAGATAGCGCAATGATTCAGACAGCAAGCATTTTTTTGAAATTTCAACCTATGACCTTCGAAGTTTGTCAACAATACATGTTCTTGAAAGTCGTCAATTCAATCGATAGTATCCTATAGAAGAACCTACACACTTGCAAAGTGCTTCATTAGTGAGCAAGAATGACAATTGAATTCGAAGCCGTCGAACAGTTCAAGATATCTTTCAGTGATCTAGGCATCAATATCACGCCTAAGATTCATG
>CAJQUW010007352.1:0-33651 GCA_907163375.1 Prostheceraeus crozeri | reverse complement strand
ATTCTACCCTTCACATCTTCAGGTTGTAAACTCTCTATTAATCTTTTGAAGAGAGGAAGACTTTCAGTTGCTGCCACTTTCATATCATTCATCTCTGCTTTAAATGTAAGTTTCCAAGCTTGTAAAATCCATCGAATCCTTGCTTATCAAGAGTCAAATGACACATGTGGTTACTTAAGGTACGATGCGCCATCATAAACGTTGTGACTATAGATTTCACATTGCTTTAATGACTTCCACTATGAATAAAACAGAAATAACAATCATGTTCCACTGCAAGTTTATTCAACACCAGACAAAATTTACAAGTACAGAATACACTTCATAAAATGACCATCATTCATTCACAAGGAGTAAAAACATGTTTTACATAGATCCATGCTGTTGACAATAATATAGATACAGTTCATAAACGTCATAGAGACTACAATGCCAGCGTGAAGAGAGTTTTGCAATGTTGGTAGCCTTATTTCTAGTATTACAATGGGATGGTGGTATGTACAGGTGATGTCTCTCACCGAAACATATTGCAATGTCAAAATTCATTTCATCTCTAAACTTCTTTTGATCACAATTCATATGATAGTCTTGTCTTACACGATCTACCCAACATGGTAAATATAAATTATCAATGTGCAACTGAAGTGTTGTTGCTTCTCGTTCAGAATCATTTCTAATATTTTAACAATATGAAAACCTGACAGCCACCGTTTCAAATCACTTATCAAATACGTTTCATTTACAAATCCAATATGAATCAAAATAGAAGGATGAAGTCCATGCACATGACGTCGTGACCATTCGTCTTTGTGTGGAGGACAGTAGGCAAATCTATGATATACACTAACAACAGTTTGATCACTTTCTCTCATTGCAATAGCACTCAATTCCTGCATGGGTGTTCCCTCACTGTCTATGAAGATGACAACCTACAATATCAAAAAGACTTCATTACAAAATAATACATTGAGCAGGAACTTTACAAGGATGTCTGTCCTTTACATAACAAAAGATACATACAACATGATGACAATGTTTTATTTGAACATAACGCGCAAGACCGCGTTTTCCAAATTCACTACATACTAACTGATTACAATACTTAAGATTTCTCTTTGGTGGTTGCACCATCTTTCTTTGATGCGCGACGACGTTTAGGTTTAGTTACAGGTTCTTGACACTCTTTGACACAAGAATCAATGACTTTCTCAATGTGATCAAGTCCTGTTAACTCAGGTTGATGATGAATTTGAGCAATGCGCAAATTGAGAGAAATCAAATTACCGTCAGATTGATGAGGTCCCACATAAACAGCAGGCACCTCAATATGAAATGAATAAAAGCCTGCACACTAGCGATGACAATTCTGTTTCAACTGACTGTTCAACTGTCACTCCTGAAGTGACTTTACAATACTTGCTTTGTAAAATATAGCAGCGAGTGCCGCGATACAATGGTTTATAATAAGAAGTTTTCTTTTCTGGCCACAACTGTAATAGTTCAATAGGAATAAGAGCCTTTTGCCTCACAAAGTCTTCTAAAATGTCAAGCTGCTGACGCAACCAATTATCAATAGGGATAATCAGGTATTGACCGCAACGATTTACTTGCGTATCCACTTTTGGTAAGTATACCGCCGGCGTTTGAAGATAGAGTCGAACACCGTTGTAGCGCACTTGTTGTTTGTAGGTAGGATAGCCGTGAATAACCTTTTCAATTTTCGGATTCCACAGCTCGAGATATTGAGGATTCAGTGATGCAGCAGTTGGAGTAGGATTCATGGTCATGGCAGTCTGTAACGAAAGAATACCACTAAGTACATTCATGATCATCAGAGAAAATAAAATTGTTAGCTTAGCAGTGACATATGAGGTGGCCCTTAAGAGGACCTTTTGGAGCGTTCACAGGATTTAAAGCTTATCACCAAAGTCTAAGTCTTCGTCATCGTCCAGTAAATTAAATGTCTTGGGCTTATGACCCGAATTGAGTTTCAATTCCCTAAAAGACTTAAAGGTAAAGCGTCTAGGTGGTGGAGGCGGTGGTGGTGGTGGTGATGGTTCAACAAAATAAGCTTGTACAATCATCGGCCACACACTCTCCTGCGTCTCTCTTCTAAAATGCTGGTAAGGTTTAGACCACACCGTCATGACACTCACTTGTAAATTTGCAAACAGGATTGATCAGACAAAATTGAGACGGAGAATGGCTTGAGCAAGTCACACACGCTTTCTAAGTCAAGAGAATGAAATGAAGAGAAAATGGGGAGACGTCTGCTTTTATAGTCTCCTGCGAATCCACATTTGACACTATGTGAGCCAATCAGAGACCTCCGTTTCTTCCCTGACTTCGTTGCGGCAGG
Organism: Prostheceraeus crozeri; assembly: GCA_907163375.1. NCBI lineage: Eukaryota > Metazoa > Platyhelminthes > Polycladida > Euryleptidae > Prostheceraeus > Prostheceraeus crozeri. The sequence goes on along the minus strand of CAJQUW010007352.1, from coordinate 31,292 downwards.
AAAAAGGAGGCACGCGGACGTCTGACCCAAGAATGCTTTTCCCAAATCTTGTAGTCAAATCTAGTTTAGCACATTGAGTTGAATATGAATGTGTTTTATGCGACATAAGAGCAAGTTGGATCCATGCTCATGAAATGAATCTAGTCGAGATGCAATTTTCGCCTTTTGTCGCTGATAGAAATCTTTGGGATCATGTATTGTCTCTGCAGAATAGGATGCTAAATGAAACGCTACACGCTCACCTGCATGTTCATCAGTCACTTTCTCAAATTCAATCTCTGCAAGTAATCGTCCTTTCACATCTTGATTCATCAAACTGTCCATGAGCTGTTGGAAAACGAAGCAACCTTTAGCAATAGCAAATTCTAAGTCTGCCTTTTCATGATGAAATGAGATGATGTAGTCCCTAATCACACCACGAAGACTTTGTCGATGAAAACGTAGTGAACAAAATTCATTCGTAAACTCTACTGCTTCTGTCAACTTTCTTCCTATCACTTTGGAGACATAGCATGAATGACATTTAGGTGTAACATGGTACAGTAATTCCACATCTGGTCTCTGTTTTCCCGTCCGAGGCTTGCTTCACCCGCTAGATCCGTTTTCATAAACATTCTAACTCTGTCGTTTTTTCGCCAATGTCCCAAATTTTCAATAACCACTCACCACTAAACGAAGGCAGAGTGGAACAAGCCTTGTTTTCCACTGAATTTGTCTCATTCTTAGCTTTCATTTAAGACATCCCTAGACCCTCTACGATGACCAGAAGCCGAGTTAAAACACTCGGTCGTTTTTTCAAAAAGTTCCAAAATCTTAGAAAATGCGCAAAATTTCGATTTTTAACAGGCTCTCATTTAGAAACGGAGCCTGCCATGCATCTGAAAAGAGTAGATCCTACAGAACAAAGCGCGGTCTTGCCCCTAAAAGAAACCCGAGCTCTTCATTCACTTCCAATCCTCCGGTATTCATCGTCAAAGTTGGCTAAAAAAGCGACATTTCACACTTGGACTTGAAAAAATACTAAGTATTTTCAACCACCGTAATGAAAAATTTTCGGAAATGCGATTTGTGCGAATTTCAACCTGAAACCTTGATAGAAGTTTGTTTCACATGATTCTGAACAACTTTGGTCTTTTCGACCAATTTGGTCAGTTGAGTCGTTGGGGGGGGGGGGGGGGCGGTTTTTTAACCGAAACTTCACCGACCCAACTTTTGACGACAAACACGATGGGATGGGTCTCGGAACTCCATTCCAACATTTTGAAAAAAAAAATTTTTTCACGAAAATATCCTAAGTGTCGAGACCACCGTAGTGAAACATTTTCGAAAAAATTTTTTGGGCGCATTTCAATCTGACACCTTGATAAAAGCCTCTTTCACACGATTCTCAACAACTTTGGTCTTTTCGACCAATTTGGTCAGTTGAGTCGTTGGGGGGGGGGGAGGCGGTTTCGTGAACATCTCTCCTCCTCATGGACCCATTCCTCCCAGCACATCCTTGACGCACTCCCTCACCTCCCTTCCTTCCTTCCAGAGGGGGAGTGACTCAGCATTTCGCATTTTCTGCTTGCGCCTGCAATGGGGTTACTACTTGAGAGTATCGGTTCGGCACATTTATTACTATTTTCTCGAAGTAGTCTGTATGAGACTCAAGTTGTATTTGCAACACATGTAAAATGAGTGTGAGGTTAGCAGGATCATATTTTTTATAGGATAATGCCTATTTCTCAGATAACGAAACTTTTGTATGATTGATGAAGTTCCTTTCATACCATAAAAGACGCACTTTTAATATGAAAAACTGACAAACCCTGACAAATCATGCAAAAAAATGACACCACATTGTCTTTAAAGCATGAATGACATCCATTTTGTGTAGAATAGAAAGATAACTGGCAGCAGAAATGTGACGTCAACACGTCTCTCCCAACCTCCCTTTAAAGCCATGCAGTGCTAATTCTATGATTCTTTGCATAAAATTTTAAATCTTTTGTATATGCTATGATCTTTGCCTATCTCATTATTTTTTGATAATGGTTATGCTGTGATTTTTTCTTAATGCCATTTAAACTTAATGGCAAGATCCTGAGAAATAGCAATATCCCAGTCAAAAGCCAGCAAATTCAGAGTCTCTGAATAGAAAGCAGATATTGATGATTCAGCGTTAGTACGATATACACTTGCCAGTTTATCGCAGAATATATTAGCTAAAGCTCCTGCATTGCCGAATGTTTGAATTTCGTTGTGCCATTTATGCATTGTTTTTTACCCGTTACTTGCTTTAGAACTTCCCGTTGTTTGTCATTCTTAATTTTTCCAATAAATAGTTGCTTAGACTTTTGTATTTCTGATTTAACTTTCACTTTCAGTTGGTTATATTTGTCCCATTCTCTATTACTATAAGCTTCCCACCTTTGATCGATGAGACTCTTAGTAAGAGGAGTAAGCCACTCCTTGTCTTTGTTTGACATTTGAACTTCACGTTTAGGAATGCAGTCATTTATCATAGTCAACATTAAATTGTTGAAGGCCAGACACTGTGTATCAACATCTATCGAGCTGAAGAAAGCTTCCCAATCGATCGAGCAAAGGATTTCACCGAAGAACTGAAGATTTGATTTTCGAAAATCATAGATCGTAACTTTACGAGACTGTAAATCACTGTCAGGGTGCAATTCGAAGGGACCAGCAGTAATAGTGACATGGTCAGAGTTGCCAATGGGAGCATAAAAGGTAACATCTCTCTCGTAAATTCCAAAAATAGGCTCATAGAAAATGATATGATCTAAAACATTTCCACCTCGAGTAGGCTGTGTTACAATGTCACATAACACTAAATCCATGCATGTATCTGCACACTTGAATAGATTAAGATCGCCCATAATTACGATGTTGTAATTGGGATTGTCAATTAAGAATGCATCCACAATAGCACAAAGAGTCTCCCTTATTGACTTTAACTATGTCTGTAAGATATTTGGAGGTATATAGAGTCCAATCAAAAGTATCGAAGAATTCGGAAGTTGCAACGCAATAACTTCAATTTCATCCGGGAACAGCTCAGAAATCTCCAGTTTTTCAAACGCAAGGCTTTGTCGAACATACAACATGACTCCGCCTCCTTTACGGTATAGCCGATCTTGTCGTAAGAGGCTATAATCTGCAATGCCGATGGAGTTATTGTCAATAGAATCATCTAACCAAGTTTCAGTTATACAGGCAACATCGGGTCTCATCGACATAACAGTAGCCTTGAGCTCATCAAACTTTCCAATCAGCGATCTAATGTTTGTCAAAAATAACCTGGGAAAAGCGACATTATTGACGAACTCTGTAAAAAGTAGTGCTTTTTATTGTTGTTCCGTAAAATCATTGATGAAAACCCTTGATCTCTTGTCTCTCAACAACCTTTCCCCTGTATATCACGACGTCGCGACCAGCATCGCGCAAACCCTTTAACTCTTTTCGTAGCTGAAAAGTCAACTTGGCGCTGCATAGCGGTGAGATCAGGATTAATATAGCAAGAGGAAAATTTTGGAGTTTGTCGCAAACTCTTAGCATTGCGCAAAACAAAGTTACGATTATCATCAGAGGATAGACGAATACAAAGATGACGTTTATTGCTTCCTATCCGCTTGCCCAGTCGCCTAGAACTGACGATATCAGGATTTTTCAGACCCAGACACTCAAACATTTCCGAACAGAGTTTTTTGTCATTTTCTTTGCGATCTTCTAGGGTACCTGTGTCAACCTCAGGTAGACCTTTAACAATGACATTCAAGCGACGATAATGTCTTTGCTCTAATTCATTTGTGATAGCATGACACATTTCTTCAGGCTGAACAGGTGAGTTCTGAGTTTCTTTAAGTGTTTCATAGTCATTTGCTAATTTAATATAATCATTTTCTAATTTTGTAACACGATCCGTTAATGACGCAATGTGATCTTTTTTCGGGCAGAAGGAGACCTCGGATGGGAAAATGGAGTGCAAATTCGAACGTTTTGGCCAAAGTTGGGTCTAGGAACTTCTTCCCAACTTCTTCGGAGAGAAGAAGTTCTGACCCTCGCCCCCACCCCCACCTCCCTTCGGCAGCGATCTTCCAACTTTGGTTGTAGACATCGTAGAAAGTCGTGCAATAGCTCATTTGAAAGCTAAAAGTGAGAAAAATGCAGTGGAAATTTCAGTTTGGACTAATTTTCTTGGCTTGAGGGAGGAAAATGGTAGGAAAACGTCAGAGTTAGAAAAGTCAGGTGTTGGATGTTTTAGGATGAGAAAGTCCATTTTTCGGTATGAAGGAGTGCTCGGATGGGAAAATGGAGTGCAGATTCGGACTCTACGTAAAATTTTGGGTTATGAAGGATGTTTCCAGCGACATCGGAGAGAAAAAGTTTTGAAGACCTTCCCCCCCCCCCTCCTGCCAAACTTCCAACTTTGGTTGTAGACATCGTAGAAAGTCGTGCAATAGCTCATTTGAAAGCTGGTAGTGGGAAAAATTCAGTGGAAAACACGGCTTGTTCGTATCTGCCTTCGTTTAGAGGTGAGACGTTATTGAACATTTGGGAAATTGTCAAAAAAACGACAAAGTTAGAATGTTTACGAAAATCGCTCTAGTGGGTGAAGTAAGCCTCCGATGGGAAAACAGAGACCAGATTTGGAATCAGCGTCAAATTCTGCATCGGCATGGTAAATTTGAAAGCCATTGGAGAGAAAAAAATTTTCATCCTTTCTCCGAAAAACGACAGTTAGAATTTTTGCGATGGCTGAGGGCTGTAGAGCCAAAACGAAGCATCGGATGGGAAAATGAAGGGCAGAGTCGGATTCAGCGTCAAATTCTGCACAGCAATGGTGAATTTCTAGCTCAATCGGAGCACTAGAACCGGAGATAGACGGGTTTTTAGTGTTTGGATGATGGGTATTACGTCATCAGCTGATCGCCACACACTATATAAGCGGGAACCGACAGAGACTTTTCATTTAGAGGAGAGCGATTGTCAAAGGTAGGTCGTCTCTCTGAGCTCCGATGATAGCTTCGGACATTCCAAATTCCGGGTTTCTGTAAGAAACCGACTTAGAAAATTTCATTCATGAAGTCAGCTAAGGCGTCAGACTTAGAGGTTCGCCAGGAGATGACCTTCGTCTCCAGGCCAGGAAAGACTCCAAAATTTTAAAGGCTTGTAACTTTGCTTCTTCAAGTCCGTTTGACTTGATTCAAGAAATGTTCGGTCGCTATTGACCTGCTCTAAGTGTTAAACTACTTATAAATTTTCATAAGTAGTGCTAAAAAGTTGAAAAATTTAAATTCACTAGTTTTGGAGGCTTTCTGGGGTTTTCGACCCCGCTGAAGTCAATGAAAGCATTTTTAATGATGTCTGAGTCAGTCTTCTCATGGTATCAGCAGATTTTCACTGAAAGCGAGCAAGACACGGAGAGTTTTGCTGTAATATTCCACTGACAGGGTGTTCCTTCGGGACGGCGGACGATGCCGTAGTGATAAGTGTGGCAAGGGAGTGTGTCATAGTTTAGACCGAAACCACTGGGACAACTCATGTCTCATGTTGGGCATTTGACACAGCTCTCAACGTAGCACTTTGAACGCCAATCGGTTGAGTCTTAGCTATCTTGTCATGGGTGGCCTCTAAACATCTCCATTGCAAAACGCTGGTGAATCAAGCTCTCTACGGCTTGCTATCAAGCTGATCAAAGCAACGACTTACCAACCTCCTGTAAATAACTCCACCGCTTTTCATGTCTGGCGATCAAGTCATGGACGATGCAAATCACGGAGATTTTCGGTGTGATAGTTCCTGTGTGTGGCCGTTCTTTCGAGACAGCGGTGAAGTCCGTAGCGATGAGTACTGCACGGGACGTGGGCAATGGTAATCCTTGTGAAACCTCTCTGCGTCATGTTTGCAAGTGGTTGCCTTTCGTCTCAACGTTGTACTCTGACCGCCAGGGCGACATTTACCTATCGGCCACAGATTACCTCATAAAATCTCCATTGCACTTGTCTCCCGACAGTTGGCCAACCATGCGAGAATGAACCATCAGTTCTTCTTGTCTCTATCACGGAGACGAAATGATGAAGGGATGAAACGGGAGGACATTCATGGGCCACACGCAACACATCACAGACTTCTCTCTTCGCTAATGAACAAGCTCTTGTCAGTGTCGTCAGAAACTTTATCATGTTGTACAAAAGTTTTATTGCAACACAGGTTGATGTATAGTTAGAAAGTTTGATCATCAACGTTGTATTCGTAAGTCTAGTCAGAAACTGTATCATGGTTTGTAAAAGCAAAGTTAGTGTAGTCAGAAACTTTATCATGTTGTACAAAAGTTTTATTGCAACACAGGTTGATGTATAGCTAGAAAGTTTGATCATCAACGTTGTATTCGTAAGTCTAGTCAAAAAGTGTATCATGGTTTGCAAAATTAGTGTAGTCAAATAATTTTACTGTGACACCCGTTTGAGAAAGTAAAGTCTGATCATTGAAGTTGTATTCGTGAATGTCGTCAGAAACTGTATCATGGTTTGTAAAAGCAAAGTTATTGTAGTCAGAAACTTTATCATGTTGTACAAAAGTTTTATTGCAACACAGGTTGATGTATAGCTAGAAAGTTTGATCATCAACGTTGTATTCGTAAGTCTAGTCAGAAAGTGTATCATGGTTTGCAAAGTTAGTGTAGTCAACTAGTTTTTACCGCGACAACCGTTTCAGAAAGTAAAGTTTAATCATTGAAGTTGTATTCGTGAGTGTCGTCAGAAAGTGTATCATGGTTTGTAAAAGTTTTACTGCAGCGAAGGTTGATGTATAGCTAGAAAGTTTGATCATGACGTTTATTCGTGAGTGTCGTCAGAAAGTGTATCGTGGTTTGCAAAAGCAAAGTTTAGTATACTCAAATATTTTTACTGTAACACAGGTTGATGTATAGTTAGAAAAGTTTGATCATGATGTTTTATGAAACACACATGTCATGAAATGCAAGTGTTAGTGTAGTCAAATAATATTACCGCGACGCACGTTTGTGAAAATAAAGTTTGATCATTGACGTTGTATGACTGACCGAACTCATCACAGCATTAGAAAGTTTTAGAAGGTTTTACTGCACAGTGTAGATTGTCTTGTAACTTACTTTCACAGTGTTAGAAAGTTTTATTGGAGACAGTTGCCAAATGTTTCCCTATTAGAAAATTCAAACTTCATGACTGTTAGATTAGCTTCATCAGGTTTACTAAAAGCAGTTTTCTACTGCAGTGAGACTGAGAGTTTAGAATGTTATATGAAAACAGTGTTCACCACAGCGCTAGAAAGTTTTACTGCACTGTGTAGATTGTTTCACACAAGGTATTATAGTCAGCGTTGAATGTTTTATAAAACCAGATGTTGTCACAAACCTTGAGTGTGTGAGAGCTAGTTCCATGACATTGGATCGCGTGGGTCGTAAAAGTCCATAATCCAAGGCTAGGCTCCTCTACGGTTGGATTTAGGGTTTTATATCACATGCGTTAACCGTTCGTGTAGAATACGTGAATCACATGTTCTCTTAAAAGTCTAAACGCAAATGTTGAAATAAGTTTTGTAAGAAGTCTTTGACAGGTTGTTGTGAAACTTAGCGGACGTTGAAAAAAAAGTTTTATAAAATGTTTCTGCAGTCACACTCGTTAGCGCACCAGCTTTACTAAATGTGTTGTTTGCCTTTATCAAATTGAATGCGTGTTTTGTAAATAAAGACAGATAGTGTTTTTGCACTCTGCATCGACAGCATACAAGTATAGACATAACAACCTATAACGTTGTAAGTCGAATGCATATGAGTTAGGAAACACTCAAAGCATGTGTGAGATAAAAATCAACCTGCTGGATGAAGTGAAACACAAAAGTGTCACAACTAGTTTTACGGGAAATAAAGAAGAACTGTGACAACGTTTACACTCATCATAGAAAGATGAACATATAGTCTAACTTTCTAACATTCAAATGAAAGTCGTAAACATGAACCGTGGTGTAAGAAACTTTATGACAACAACTTTATGTTGGTAAAACTTTCATAGATTGCAGGCGTGTTTAAAGCTGATATAAAGACCTGTAGAAACGCATAAGTCTTAGTTCAACGACTCGACCCTTGAACTCACACAATGAACACGTCTGTGTAGAAAACTTATTTGTAGGAAACAGCATTTTCTGTGCGAATGCAGACGATGTAAACATGACATTTAACATGGCTTGCAATAGTCAACACGCTGCCATTCAAAATGTTTATCATAAAACCTATCAGTGAAAAAAACCCTCCTGTGCACACAAAGAATCATAAGTGCACTCCGACGCCTGTTTGTCTCGCTAGCCCCTCAGCAGATAGAGTAGAACACAAAGATGAATGATAGCGCAGCCAGTGGGCGATCGTCTGTCGCGCTAGCCCCTCAGCAGATAGAATAGAACACAAAGATGCACGCGCTCTCTCTCTGGCACCCGTCTGTCACATAGAATGTTCTATCACATCTGTCCCAGGATGCAGGAATGTATCGTTACCTCCCACCTAGCTGATTCCCACACAGCTCATTGCTATCGCGCCGGTAGAGAGATTCACGCGATAAATGCATTTAAGTTTGTTGAGTGGCTGAGGATGGCAGTCAATGAAAATATATCTTCCCTTATCTTCCTCCAACCATAGGTTTAGAGCAATATGATTGCACGAACCAGACATTTGAAAGGCTATATGATTCTCATATAAAGCAGAGTCTCGTGCATTTTACTATCATAATCATGTCTGAGAAACCGACAGCGTGCGTGATGCCATTTCGCATCATACACCGCGGTGAAGAATTCCACAGTGATATCTATGGTGAGGATATCACTGTGGAATTTGTGAAGTATTGTTCTTACTTCACCCTACAGGAAGATTTGAGTCGACGAGTGCGACAAGTGGCCGAGATGGAGGCAAGTGAGGCCGAGACGGTGGGGAGTGAGGCTGAGACGGTGGGGAGCGAGGCCGAGATGGCAACCAACGAGTGCGAGACGGTCGAAAGAGAGGAGTCGGAAAGTGATAACATGAAAAGTGAGGATGTCATTGTGATATTGGATGATGAAGTAAGAGTTTTACACATGCATACGAATGGCTGTCATCTCAACTCGTTCATGTTTTCTTTCAGTGGTGGAGTGAGTGATGGGCGTTCTTTAGTTCATAAAATCATCATGCACACATACAGCACACTGTTTCACCACATTTCCTCGTGAATGCATTATGAGTTCTCATAAGAACTTCCTTCTAATACAGCTAAAGCGGTCCGAAGCCCGCCACATATCTTCGGATATGGAATGCAGAGGGGAAGGTTAAATGATGAAATGGAATTAAATGGGAGGACACCCTTGCACCACATGCAGCCACAAACACATTTCTATCTTCATTAAGATGACATTCAATCACCTGAATTCTAATGTGACCTAATCCTTAGATCGCAGTACAGTCAACTCTCTAACGTGCTTGTTAAACCTATTATCTCTAACTTTACAAACACTGAAAGGATTTTAACATGATTTCAAACTTTACAAACATCAATTTTATTTCTAACGTTACAAACAGTGAAATGCCTGTGACACTATTTTATACTTTGCCTATCTTGCAAACAGTGAAATGCTTGTCACTTTATTTATACTTGACCTATACATTGCTAAAGTCTATCATCTATGGGGATAGGGTTAGCTACGGTTGGATTTAGGGTTTTATACAGCACAAGTGAATGTTAACCGTTAGTGTATAGTAGATTTATTGACTTAACCATTTGTGAATGAGATTATTCCTAACATTACAAACAGTGAGATGATTCTAACTTTATTATTCACCTATCTTACAAACATTGAAATGTCTATGACATTATTTCTAACTTTACAGTGAGATGGTTATAATTTTATTTTTAACTTTACAAACAGTGACATGGTATGGACTTTATTTTATACTTCACCTATCTTACAAGCACTGAAATGATTCTGATATTATTCCTAACTTTACAAACAGTAAAAATGGTTGTAACTTTATTTCCTTAGTCAATCCACTCTGTTGAAACGACAAGAAAACGACACAGCATGTACATGATATGTTATTGAAACCATCACAGCTTGTTTGTTACACTACCAATTCATTTCATGTGATCTATCCTATACACTCAAAACCTGTAACGATATTTATTCTATTACACCTGAAATCTATTGACATGTGATACATTACATTAAATCTTCGATATCAAATACTATCATGAAACAACTAGCAGTACCTGACTCTAAACATGCACTGATTCCCACATTTATGACATAAATAATTTTTCTATCTTGTGTTACTACATACTCACCAATATGAAAGGCTTGCAGTGACTCTTAATGTCTCCATGTCAAGGTTTTGGAAATAACTTTTCATGTACAGTTGACATACAATCAATTTCAACGGATGCTCCACTCATAGCATGTTACTCCTACTTTCACACTCATGGTGTCATCCTGCATCAACAAGTTGCTTCTATTTAACTTTTACATGAATAAACCAAACGTCCTGATGCTATATGATTATGTCTCGATATGCTATTGTTGTTTCTTTTAACTATGTCACTGATTCGAACAGTTAGTTACACTACCTATTCATTAAAATTTGAAATCTCAATCTTTGCTTTCATTGAATATGAACCTCTAATTTACATACAACAACTATGTTATGTGTTCTATCTCATACACTCAACCAGTAGAAACATTCATTCTGTTATATCCATGAACATGATGTGATAAAATTCACAGCTGAATCCTAGCTTGTTTGTTACACTACTAATTCAGTTCAATGTAAGCTAGTCTTGTATCACTCATTTCATGTAACACAACTTCTCACTTTAATTATTCCTACAATGTTACTGCAGTGGTCTCAACACAATCCCTATCATGTATTCTAACACTCTAATCACTGTGCAATGACTGTTCTGAATTGTATCGCATTCATGTACATGACCCAGGCTTGTAAATTCCTGTTACTCAGGTGTGAGACGGATATGAGAAGCTAAGACGCTTCAGTGGTTCATTTCAGTTTACACGAGTAACATTTGATGCTTTCATGTCTAGTAACATGTATGAGTTACTTCATCACTCAAGTTTAATGGAGACTTTGATTATTCATTCTTATCTCGCTGAAGATGAGTGTTTTAAAATCATCACACTGTGAAGAGAGATTCCAAATTAATAAAGATAGAAGTTTGATTTCTGTATATGTTTGGCGTGTGACTGGCCATCCTTTCATCCCTTTCATCAATTTTCAACCCATCCTCTGAGTTCAACGGGATTGGAACCGTCAGAAAGTGAAAACACTTTCTGGCCTCATTATGGGTAGCCTCATAAAGGCTGTTTGGGTCATTCACTAGCCTCATGAAGGCTGTTTGTGGCGTTCTCCGACTCCTCTCTACTTTTGCTCGAAGATCTCTGTAAGAAAGATAAATGGTGTTAGAGTTGATTGAGAGGCAATGACGTTCGAGTAACTTACTAGGAATTTTCCTCTTCACTTTTCTCACTGAAAAATCACACAGTCGACCGTCTACCTCCGTACTGATATGAATGCAGGTGACCCCACCTCCCTCGTAGCACTCCTGCGTGGTGTTTAAATCATATGTAACAGTAGGCACGTCACATACTTGGTTTCCGTAGATTGGCAGGTGTACCTCTACATGTCTTTTCTTCATTTCCTTGTGGGTGTCTCCAGCCTGACTAAGTCTCCTCTTCAGCTCATGATTTTCTTCTCTCATCCCTTGACAGGTCCTCTCTATCACACCAAGACTGGTAACCTCCTGCCTCTGATGTTTCAACTCGGTTACTACCTCCTCATAAGACATCTCCTTCTCCTTCCATTCCCGCCTCTCTTTCATTAATGTTTCCTCTCTCTTCTGCAGCTGTAATACTTCCTCCTGTAAGACTTTCACCGTTCCCACTTTAATTTCTAGTTTGGCTATGTCCTACACCATCTCTTTATTTTGTCTATTCATGGCCTCATAGCGATCTTTGAGCAGCATGTAATGGGCTTGCTGTGATGCCTTCGCCTTCAACTCATCTCTATCTAGAGCTCTTGTTTGTTCGCGTATACCGCCTTTCTTTGGCGTAGAAGTGTTAAGTGGCTCCTCCACATGTTCAGATGCGTGCTCAGATACATGTTCAGATTCCTGTTTACCACTCATGAAAACGGCTCTCACCTCCTGTACTTCCCCTTCCTCCTCACTGCTGCTTGTATCGCTGAGGAAATGATCGCTCCCATCATCATCCAAGTCGACAATGTGTCTTACAGCCGCCCTCTCCTCCTGCCTTCGTCTATACAAGTCATCAAGCCACTTTTTGAAGTGGCAGTTAGAAATAGACACACTAGGACACTGGTCATGTCTTTTCCACAGCATGATGGACACAGGTCTTTATTTCAAAGACCTTCTTATGCTCCCCAATGTGTTCCACCTGTCTCAAGTGCTTTTTGTATTGGGTCCCTCTGTATACTTTATCGCATGAACATCTTGTGACGCTGTAGCGCGAAGACTTTGATAAAACCATGTTGAAACTGCAAGATGAAAGTTAGTTATTTACTACAGTTCTCACAAGAAAGCATTGTTTATCAGAAACATGTTTGTAATAAATGGCATAGGACAGACAATGATGACCCTAACCTTAAGACCCTAGTGTTAGAAAGTGTATCAGTGATGCCTGTAAGATCTGACTTTAGATCTCTAACTTAGAACGTTTGATAGCAAACGTCAGACGACTCACCGTTGAAAGGAGGGAAAAGGAGTGACATTGGATGGGAAGACGCTCCTTACATACTTCTCTCTCACAAAGACAGAATATGTCAATGTCCAAATTTGGTCATGTCTCCTTCAAACGATTTCATCTCGCCATATTTGGAATCTCAACCGCTGATTTTCCTGACTGACGCTGGGAGTCAAGATTGCCATAAATGGACATTCTCGCTTCGTTGTGACGGAAGGGGAATGACGCTCGGCTCACGCTTTGTGACGGCGGTCTCTTTATCCTGAGTGGCAAGTTTGTATGACCCTCAAGTGAACTGAATGTATACGAAGATGAAAAGATGAAAAGATTGAATAGTTCCTAGCGTGTGATAAAATACATGGAATGACAAACGTACAGATGCTAACAATGATACTTAGGGGCTTCACACCATTTGAATGTTTTCTTATATCATGCTCACTTTCGAAGAGGCTTGATTCAATGGTTCATTCGAAGGATGCTTGTAAAGTTCAATACTGCATTCCCATGACATTTCAATTTTTATGTGTTTATACAAGTGTATAAGCTTTCACTGGACTCGCATCGTCTTATGAAGTGTTCGTTTACGCAGCGCACGAAGTTATATCTCTCAGTAATGTTGAACTCAATCTCTCTCTCTCACACACACACACACATTGTTACTTTAACCATGACTGGAATACAGGTCTCCCACATGAAATTTATTTCTAACATTACAAATGGTGAAAGGATTCTAACATTATTTTATACGTCCCCTATCTTACACATACTGAAAGGATTCTAGCATGATGTGAAACTTTACAAACATCAACTTTATTTCTAACGTTACAAACAGTGAAATGCTTGTAACACTATTTTATACTTTACCTATCTTACTAACACTGAAATGATTCTGATAAAATTCCTAACTTACAAACAGTGACATGACCACGACTTTATTTTATACTTCGCCTATCTTGCAAACACTCAAATGATTCTGATATTATTCATAACGTTACAAATAGTAAAATGGTCGTAACTTTATTACTAAGTCAATCCACTCTGTTTGAAGTCCAACTTTATGTGAAAAGAAAACGACCCAGTATGTACATCATATGTTATTCAAACCCACACAGCTTTTTGTTACACTAAAAATTCAGTTCAATGTGAGCTAGTCTTGTATCACTCATTTCATGCGACATAAATTTCACTTTAGGTATTCCTACAATGTTACTACTATGTGTTCTAAACTTTATAAGATCGCTTTCACTTCTATCTCACACTTTCTTCATCCACTCTGTTTAAAGCCCAACTTTATGTGAAAAGAAAACGACACAGTATATACATCATATGTTATTGAAACCCACACGGCTTTTTGTTACACTAACAATTCAGTTCAATATGAGCTAGTCTTGTATCACTCATTTCATGCGACATAACTTTCACTTTACTTATTCCTACAATGTTACTACTATGTGTTCTAAACTTTCACTTCAAGATCGCTTTCACTTCTATCTCACACTTTCTTCATCATCTAACCAAGTGAATGACATTGATGATACATTATCTGACTGAACGCATTGAGTCACATTCTACACAAACAGATATTACTAACATGGATCATATAAAACGCTAAGTCTTGTCATAGGCTTGACTATGCTATTGACTTAGTGATTTATCTATGTAACTTACACTTTTAAAACGCTAAATCCTTAAATCTCAACACAGGGACACCTATCCTATGGATTTAGGAGTTTTGCTATATAAATTAGTAAACTTATGTCTCTGTCAGCATACGACTTTTGAAATACAACACTGACTGATGATTGAGGATCATGTATTCCTAGCTTGGATAGCAAGAAACTTTCCTGCGTTGACTATTATATATTTTCCTCATCAACTCTTTACACACTTATGATTCCAATCACTAAGTTACATACAACGCTTCTATTGAACATGCATCAATCACCTTTCAGCTGATCACATCAAATGTAAAGTGTATATCATATTGAGCATATAACTATCTCTCATCAACGATATGAAATCTGTCTTTTCACCATGAAAATTAAGTCTTGACTTCAAAGTCATTCTATAGAGCGAACATATGCATCACGCATTCTACACTAAAAGAGATCGTTCATTTGTGTTATCCTAATCCCTAAGTCCCTAAATCCAACGGTAGGTAACCCTACCCCTCAGATGTTGGACTTTATCAATTTAGCTATGTCATTCACCAATGGCTAAGTTAGTAAATGCATGTATACACTCTACAACAACAGTTATTTGTTTTTCCAATTTTTTTGATGAATGGTATATAAAACGCTAAATCTCTAAGTCCAACCGTGACTGTCATTGCCTGCATTACTATTCAACATGTTGCTCTGATCATTATTCCACCACCCTTACTCTTTCCATTTGAGGGAGAAGTAGTAGTAGAGAAGAGAAGTAAGTAATTGAGGAGTAGTGAAGAAATAAATTCATGACTTCAGGTCAAAACCTCTCTCTACACACGTTAATATTTCACACCATGTAAAAGATCCTTGCTACTTATCATAGGGGCTTTAAAACTTTAAACATGATGATTTCATGGCAGTTAGACCTTTGAAGATGTGTTGGACAAGTTTAACACTAGTCATGAAGTTGACTTCTCATCAGATGAATTTAATAAGAGCTTCTTCATTTTCTAAGAAAGATAGAGATCCTTGAATCTAGTGTTTGTGTGTGGCACAGTCTGTAACTTTTCTTTGTTAATAGGGTGGCCTCCAACGAATTGGTGACCGGCCCTCGGAAGGACCGATGGAATACTTCGATTACTTGAAGTATTCCGGACACTGATTTCTCAGCAAGGCCAGATATTCTAGCGCCATGTCCCTAAATAAAGGATTCTCCACAAGCTCATGTGGAATAAGGTGGACGGGGCAGCGAATTGTTCGCCTTTCTCTGCCTGCAAAGCAGCCAGGAGAAAGACTTTCCCCATCTTCACTCTGCATCCACAGCGGAGCTCAAGGGTTCGGCTCATGTCAAAGAAAGCGATATCGAACGACATTGCTTCAAACGACTTGTATTTGATGAATGAGTGTGAACGTCTCCGTTATATTTCTCTCATATTTTTGTAACTGGCTAGCAAGACATTGAAGAATTGAACAAATCGGCAGTGTCCATGCTTTAACAGCAAATGGTTTCTTGCGCGCGCGGAGTGTACTGTAACGAATTGTCAACGTGAGAATCCTTTCAGTCGCCCACAATGATCTCTCCGACGCGATAGCAATGAGCTGTGTGGGAATCAGCTAGGTGGGAGGTAACGATACATTCCTGCATCCTGGGACAGATGTGATAGCTCTCTGTTTCATGTGACAGACGGGCGCCAGAGAGAGAGCGCGTACATCTTTGTGTTCTACTGTATCTGCTGAGGGGCTAGCGAGACAAACAGGCGTCGGAGTGCACTTATGATTCTTTGTGTGCACAGGAGGGTTTTTTTCACTGATAGGTTTTATGATAAACATTTTGAATGGCAGCGTGTTGACTATTGCAAGCCATGTTAAATGTCATGTTTACATCGTCTGCATTCGCACAGAAAATGCTGTTTCCTACAAATAAGTTTTCTACACAGACGTGTTCATTGTGTGAGTTCAAGGGTCGAGTCGTTGAACTAAGACTGTATGCGTTTCTACAGGTCTTTATATCAGCTTTAAACACGCCTGCAATCTATGAAAGTTTTACCAACATAAAGTTGTTGTCATAAAAGTTTCTTACACCACGGTTTCATGTTTACGGACTTTCATTGAAATGTTAGAAAAGTGTAGACTATATGTTCAATCTTTCTATGATGAGTGTAAACGTTGTCACAGTTCTTCTTTATTTCCCGTAAAACTAGTTGTGACACTTTTGTGTTTCACTTCATCCAGCAGGTTGATTTTTATCTCACACATGCTCGTTGGAGTGTTTCCTAACTCATATGCATTCGAACTTACAACGTTATAGGTTGTTATGTCTATTACTTGTATGCTGTCGCGATTGCAGAGTGCAAAAACACTATCTGTCTTTATTTACAAAACAACACGCATTCAATTTGAGATTTAAAGATCGCATAAATAAACAACACATTTAGTAAAGCTGGAGTGCGCTAACGAAGTGTGACTGCAGACAATACATTTTATAAAACTTTTTTTTCACAACGTTCGCTAAGTTTCACAACAACCTGTCAAAGACTTCTTACACAAACTTATTTCAACATTTGAGTTTAGACTTTATCAATGAGAACATGTGATTCACGTTATTCTACAACGCAAACGGGTCATAACGCTGTGATATAAAAATCCCTAAATCCAACCGTTAGAGGAGCCTAGCCTTGGATTTATGGACTTTTACTGACCCCACGCGAATCCATCCAATGTTCATGGAACTTAGCTCTCACACACTCAAAGGTTTGTGTCAACATCTGGTTTTTTTAAAAACATTCAACGCTGACTATAATACCTTGTGTGTTGAAACAATCTACACATGTGCAGTAATAAACTTTCTAGCGCTGTGAGTGAAAACACTGTTTTCATTATAACATTCTAAACTTCAGTCTCACATGCAGTTAGGTAAAATGCTTTTAGTTAAACCTGAATGAGCTAATTCTAAACAGTCATGAAGTTTGAATTTTCTAATAGGGAAACATTTGTCAACTGTCTCCAATAAAACTATCTAGCACTGTGAAAGTAAGTTGCAAGACAGTCAAGACAAGATTACATCCTTGAGTTTTAAAGGGAGGAGACATAATTGGAAGCATGTTCAGACTACACACGAAAAATATTTACGGAGTTGATATCTTATTTCAAAGACAGTACCATCAAGGCTCATTTAATTGCCAATGTCAATTACATTCATTTTCCACAAGGTGAAGTAGCGGAAGGGAAAGTGTTGATTTTCTTTGATTTCTTCATACGGACATGAATATGTTGCTGATGCTTTCTGAGTTTTATTTCACGACATCTACGGAAGATTATTTTCTCGGATAGACTCACTTTCATGGTTACGGCGGATCATTTGCTTGATGTTTAAATTAAAACCATATTGTCAGTGACGGGGGTGATGGTGGTTGGGGTTTGGTGGGATGGAGTGTGGGTAGTTGGGGAGTGGTTTTGGGTAGGGGGGGAGGTTGGGTGTTGGTGTGTGGGTTGTTGTTGGTTTGTGGAGGTGTGGGGGTGTGTTTTTGGTTATGGTTGTTGGGTGGGGGGTTTGTATGGGTGGTGGGTATGGGTGGAGGTATGGGGTTGGGTTTGGGGTTGGTGTCGGGGGTTTTGGGTTGTAGGGGGGAGGAGTGTTTGTGTGCAGCTGGGGCGTTGTTGTGGGGGTGTTGTTGGCGTTATGGTCTTGGGTGGGGGCGGTGGTGGTTGGGGTGGTGGGTGGGGGGTCTGGAGTGTGGGGGGGAAGGATTTTTGGGGGAATTTGGTTATGGGGGTTGGAGGGGGTCTGAATTGATTGGTGGGGTGGGATGGGGTGGTTTGGGTGTGAAGGGGGTGGGGTGGCTTTGGTTGGGTTTGGGTGGTTGTGGGGAGGGATGGTTTGGTTGGGGGGGTTGTGTGGGGTGGGTTGTTATGTTGGTATGTTGGTTGGAATGGGTATTGGTGGTTGGGGTAAGGGGCTGGTTGGTGAGTGTTGGGCTGTGGTTAGCCTGGGTGTTGGGATGGTGGGGTTTTGGGGAGGTGGGTGTGATGTGTGGGATTTTGTAGGTGTGGTGTTCTTTATGTGGGTGAATGGGATGGTTTGTTATGTGTGGTGGAGGGAGGGGGTGGGGTTTTGGTAAAGGATGGGGGTTTGGGGTGGGATGGTTTGGGGTTGAAGGGTTGGTGTGGTTTTTGTTGTCGCTGTGTGCGTGAGAATGTGTCGTGGGGTGGTGGTGTTCCCGGTTGTGCAATGGGCTATTGCCCTAGTGGATTGGAAGTGGGGGGGAGGTGTTGTGGGTGTTGTGCGGGGTAGGGCGGGGGGGCTGGGGGTTTGGGCTGGTGGATGTAGTTGGGGTGTGGTTTTGTGTATGGTGCGGATGTGGGTCTTAGGATGGTCTGGGTTTTTTTGTGGGTTTTGTGGGGGTGGGGGCAGAGTTAGGCGTGATGTTGATGTGTGGTGGTAGGATGAGGGGTGGGGGTGTTGGTGGGGTGTGTGGTTATGGTTTGTGTGGGGGGTTGCAGGGTTTTGGTGGGTGGGTTCATGGGGGGTGGTGCTGTGCGAGGCGTGTAGTTTGTGTTAGTGTAGCGTGGGTTTGTGTTTTGGGTGGGGTTTTGGGGGGGGGTTTTTTGGGCCTGGGTTGCGTGTTGGGTTGGAGGTGGGGTCTGCTAGAGGTGGCGGTTGGGTTGGGGTCTGGTGGTGTATATATGGCTTGTGCTGGGTTGTGGTGGATGGGGGGTTTGTGGGATTGGGTGAGGGGTGTGTTTTGGGTTTTGGGTGGGTGTGTGGGGGGTTTGTTGGGAATTGGGTGTAGTTGTTGGTGGGGATTGTTCAAGTGGATGGGGTTTGGTGTGCGGTTTGGGGTGGTGGACGTGGGGGGTGTGGGTTTGGGTTGTGTGGAGTGATGGTGAGTTGGGGTTGGTATATTGGGTTTGGGTGGGGTGGGGTGGTTTTGGGTTTTTGGGGGGTGTTGGGGGTATGGTGGAGTCGGTGGTTGGTGGTGGTATGGTGTGTTTGTTTATGGTTAGGGAGTTGTTTGGGGGGGGTGGGAGAGTTTGTGATTAGATTTGTGGTTGGGGGTGTGGATTTGGTGTGGTAGGTGAGGGTTTTGTGGTTGAGCTTGTGGTTGCTGGTGGTGATAGAGTATTTTCGTTTGTGTGGATGTTTAAGTAATAAAGTAAGTTAACTGTTTTTTTTTTTTTAGTTTTAGTAAGTATAGTTTTGTAATGTAAGAGTTGTTTGGATAGTTGATGCAAGTTTAATTTGGAGTATATTGTAGTTTTAGAAAAATAACAGTGTTTTTATTCGACTTTAGTAGTTTTGTTAGTGAAGAGATTTAGGTTGAGTTGTTATGTTTTAGTTTATTAGGAGTAAATAGTAAAGTTATAGTTTTTGGTTTGGGGGAAGGGTATTGTTTTGATGTTTCAGGGCAGTTTTATTAAAGTTTAGGAATTATAGGTAGTAAGTTAATTTAATTAGATGTTTAGTAATAGTAAAGTTCTTAAGTGAGTTTATTGTAATAGTTAAAAGAGTTTGTTTTTTTAAGTTCAGCTCAAAGTTGTATTATTGTTACTCGATTGTGTAGTTTTTTAGTGTAAGGTTACGAGTTATTTAGTAGAGTTTTATAGTTGTTAAGTGGGTGTTTTTTAGTTAAAAGTAGTAGTGTAAAAAAGTTTTTTTAGTTCGTAGGTGTTAGGTGGATAGTTAGTAGTTTTTATGTTAAGTGTGCGTTGGTAAATGTTTTTATGTTATTTAGTGTCTGTACTAGTAAGTAGTTGAGTTAGTTCTTTTTAAATGTAGTTTAGAGTGAGTTTTGTATTAGTAATCTATTTGTTTATCTAGAGTGTTTGATGGTGTTTGTTTCTGGAAGCAGTTTTAGTAGGGTTGAGATTGGGTGTTATTTGATGTATTTTGTTTAGTGTGTATAGTAAATTGAGTGCTGTTTGTTATGTGTTAGTTTAGGGGTTTGTTTTCTGTCGTATATGTTTGAGTTTAGTTAATTGTGTTTTATATGTAGTATGTAAGTTTTAGTAAGTTTTTAGTTAAGTGGTCGAGAAGTTTGATAAGTTTTTGTAGTGTTGTGTGTGTTTCGTAATGAGTATTTTTGTGTTTTGGGGAGGAGTGGTGGTTTTAATAAGTTTTGTTTTTTAGTAGAGCTTTTGAGGTGAGTTGGTTTGGTGGTTTTTTTAGTGTAGAGTAGTTATATTGTGAAAAGGAGTTTAGTTGGTCGAGTATGTCTGCTTGGTTTAGAGGTGGTTTTGTGTGTTGGAGGCATTGTTTCTGTTTGGTGTAGTTTGGGTGTGTTGTGTTAGAGTATTGTAGTCGGTTGTGTTTTAAGTTGTGTTATGTTTTGTGCGGTGCGAAGGGTGTTTGGTTGTTAAGTGATGTTCTTTAGTTTTTGTTTTTGATTGTATTGTAATTGGTTTGTTTTAGTTGTGGGTGTAGAAGTGTGTTTTTAGTGAATTTTGTGTTGTTTTGAGGGGTTGTAATTTTTTGATCTATGTGAGTGTTGAGAGTGTTTTTGTGTTGGTAGTTTGATTTGTTGGTTTGTGTTATAGTTTTTGTTTTTAAGTTGTCTGACCAGTGTTTGAGAGTGATGTTAATTTTTGTTAAGTTATTGGTGTGTTGTAGGTGTTTTTGTTGTTAGTAGGTATGGAGTGTGTGGTAGGGATGTGGTAGGACTTGGTGGGTTGGGGTGGGGTGGTTTGGTTAGTAGGGTTTTTGTGGTTGGTGGGTAATGGTGGTTGATAGTGGTGTGGGTTGAGGGTGGTCTGGGTGGTGTGGGGTTGTTAGGTTGTTACAGTTGGGTGGTGGTGGGGTGTGGGGGGGGGGTGGGATTGGGATGATAGGGGGTGTGGAAAAATGTGTGTGTTTGTTGGGGTGGGGTTGGGAGTTGGGTGTATTTGTGGTGGGGCTGGTGTGTGGTTATGGGGTTGTGGAGGGTTGTGGGTTTGTTTGGTTGAGTGGGTTTTTTTTGGGGGTGGATTGTGTGGGGGTGGTGGTGGTGGTTTATTGGGTTTGGATGGTGGGTTTGGCTGGAATGATTGGTTAGGGGTGGGAGGGATATGTTATGTGGGGGTGTTGGGTGGGGGGGGGGTTGGTAATATTTTGGGTTAGGGCTTGGTCGTTGGGTGGTGGGTTTGATGGATTGGTTGGGGGGGGTTGGGGTTATGGGGTGGGGGTGGTTGGGTAGAGTTGTGGGTGGGAATGGGGGTGTTTTTAGGTTGGGGTTGGGGTGATTTTGGGTGGTTAATGGTGGGTGTTGGTTGGGGGTGGTGTGGTTAGGGTATGGTGGGGGATTGGTGGGGTTTGGGTTTGGTATGTTGAGGGGCTAGGGTGGGGGGTTGGGTGGTTTATGGGGGGTTAGGGGTTGTGGAGTGTTTTGGGGGGGGATGGTTGGTTGGGTATGGTGGTGGTTGTGGTTCTGGGTTGGAATGGGTTAGTTTGGGTTTGGTGGTTGTGGTTGTGTGTTGGGTTGGTTGGTTTGGTAGTTGGGGGTATGTGGGTTGGTGGTTTTGGGAAGGGGTGGGTTGGTGGTTGGGGTTTTGGGGATGTGGATGGGTTAGTGGTGGTTAATGTAGTTTGGTGTGCGTTTGTGGGGGGTGTGTTGTTTGTGGGGGTGTGTTGGTAGGTGGTGGTGTGGTTTGGGGGTTGGGGATGGGGTTTGGGTCGTGGTGTGTGGGTGAAGATGGGTTGGTTTTGGATGTTGGTAGTTTTTTGGTTGTGTGGTTTGGGGGGTGGGGGTGGTTGGTTTGGTTGGTTT
Source organism: Prostheceraeus crozeri (assembly GCA_907163375.1). Taxonomy (NCBI): domain Eukaryota; kingdom Metazoa; phylum Platyhelminthes; order Polycladida; family Euryleptidae; genus Prostheceraeus; species Prostheceraeus crozeri. Next base: position 9,136 of record CAJQUW010007352.1, on the reverse strand, counting down.
GGTTGTTTTGTGGAGGTTGATGGAGGGGTTTATGGGGGGGGGTTTGTGGGGGTGGGTGGGTTTGGGGATGTTTTGTGGGTTGTGGAGTGGGATGGGGTGGATGGGGGGTGTGTGGTTAAATGTGGGTGGGTGGATTAGTTTGGGATTGGTTTTGAATGAGTTTGTGGTTTGAGTTTTATTTGGGGTTGCTTGGGTGGAGTTAGTGTTTGGTGGGTTGGGCAGTTGTGTGGGTGTGGTGGTTTGGTGTTAGTAGTTGTTTTTTTTTTGTGTCTTTGGTTTGGTTCATAGGGATTGGGTTGAGTGTGGGTGTTTTGTTGGTAGTGGGTTATGTTGGTTTGAGTTGTGGTGTGGATGTTATTATAGTGTAATGGTTGGAGTTGGTTATGATATACGTTTTAGTTAAATGTTTTAGTAAGGAAGTTTTGTTAAGTTATGAATAGTTTGTTTTGTTATTTAGTGAGGGAGCTAGTTAGAAGTTAGTTTTGAGATGTTAGTAGATGTTGGAAGTAGTTTTGGAAGAGTTTTTTATAGTGTGGCGGTGAGTAGAGTTTGTGTATAATAATTGTAGTTTTATTTTGAGTTTGAGTAGGTTTTTATGCAGTCGTAGTGAGGAGAGTGTTTTTGTGTGTATTGGTCTGGGTCGAGTAATGTTTGTACAGTAGTTTGTTAGTAATTGGTGTAATTATTATGCTAAGTTTTGTTTGCTGTAGTGGTAACGCTTTGTAATGTGTTTTAAAGGAGTTTGGGTTATATCCACCCCCCAACCCCACCAGTTTAGTTTATTTGTATAGTGATCTGTTTTTGGGGTTATAATGGATGGTTTGTGGGTAGGGTGGGTTGTTGACTTATTGGTGATTGGGGGTTTGTGGGGAGTTTTAGTGCTGTGTAGGGGTGGGGGGTGATGTGGGGGGTGGAGGTGTGCGTGTGGTTGGTTTGGGGGGTGGTGGGGTGGGGATTGGTGTGGGGTTGTTGGTTTAATTGAGGGTTTTTAGTGTTTGGATTTTGTTTTGGGTTAGGGAGTGATAGGGTGGTAGGTGGTGTGGAGTGTGTGATGTTTTGTGTTGGGTGGTGGTTTGGTTTATTGGGGTGAGGTTTTTGGCTTTGGGGGGGGGTGTGGGGGTGTGTGTGGGTTGGGTTAGAGATACGTTGTGGTAAGTTTTGTAAGAGCTGGGAGGGTGTGGTTTGTAGGGGGCGGCTGGGGGAAGTAGTAATGAACAGTTTTGGTATGTTATAGATGAGTTAGATTTATAGTGTTTTTTAGTGTTTCGTATTGATTTAGTAGTTTTAATGGAGTTTAAAGGGGTGTATAGTTTGTAAGTGTTTTATAGTTTTAATTGGTTTTAAATGTAATGTAGTGGGGTAGTGAGTGTTAGTTAGGTTATGTTGTGTGTTAGTTTTGCACTTAGAGTTTGTTGAAGGAGTTATAGTTTAGTTTGTACTCCTCGCATTTGTTTGTTGTGATTAGGTTTTGGGGTTGATGTTGTGTTATTTTGTGGTGGGTTTAAGTGAGTGGTGGAAGTTTTGTGTTTGTTGTTTTTTAATTATGTGGTGCAGAGGAATGTTTGCAGTCGGGGTGGGGTTGGTGGTTGGATGGTGAGGTAGAGTTTGGACTTTGTTTAGGTTTTTTGGTGAGTGCGAGTTGGTTATGTTTGTGTTGTGTGTGTGGGGTTTCGAGTGGTTTGTGGGTTGGGTTTGGGTGTGAAGTTGAGGTAATTTTTTGGGGGGGGTGTGTTGTGTGTGTTGGTTTGGTAGTGGTGGGTTGGGGGTTAACCCACCACCCCATGTGTGGATTGGGGGTGGTGTTTTTCTGTTTGTTTGTGTGTGTTGTTGTGTGGATGGCGTGTTTGCTTTATAGGTTGTAATAGTTGGTTGGTTTGTGTGTGTAGGGGTGGTGTGTTGGTGGGGTTGTTAGTGTGTTTTGTTGGAGTGTGATGAGTTTTAAGTTTTGTGGTGGTTGGGAAGGTGGTAGTAGTGTGTTTTGGTGGGGATGTGAGGTTTGTGGGTGGTTAGGGTTGTGTGTTGTGCTGTTGTAGGTGGGTTCATTTTTGGGGGTGTCTTGTGTAATTGTGTTTGGTTTGGGTGTGGGGTGGGGGGTGATGGTGATGTTGTTGGGATTAATGTTATTGTGGATTTTTGGGATTGGTTGGTGGATTGGTGGGTTGTCTGGGGGATGGGATATTTTTGGAGTATTATGGTGATGGTTGTATGTTGTTGTTGGGGTCTGTGATATGGGGAGTAGGTCTGGTGTGTTTTGGGGTGAGTTATATATGTATGTTGTAGTTAGTGAGTAGGTTTGTGAGGTTTATTGGTGGTTAAGTTATGTTATTGTGTTATAGGTATTTGTGGGTTGTATGGAGTTAATTATTTAAGTTATTTGTGCGTGTTTGTTAATGTTATTAAGTTGTCTTGTGTGATGTTTTTGTTTTGTTTTCTATTGGTAAGGGAAAGTTTAGTATATGTTGTTTAGTTAGTTAGTTTTAGTAGTTTAATGAGTTTCGAAGAATGTAAGTTTAAGTTGTTTTTTTATAGTTTTTAAATAAGATAGCTAGTTTTAAGTTAAGAGTTTTAAAGGTAGTATAAAGTTAGTGGTAGTTATTAAAGTGGGTTAAGTTGAATATAGTTTAGGTACAGTGGGCGAGTAGTAAAGTGGGTTTCAATGATGTTAAATTTAAGACCAAATAAAGTATTTTTTCATGACACTTGTGTTGTGCTAAACTTTCTAATGCTGTGGTAAACACTGTTTTCATATAACATTCTAAACTCGCAGTCTCACTGCAGTAAGGAAAACTGCTTTTAGTAAACCTGATGAAGCTATTCTAACAGTCATGAAGTTTGAATTTTCTAATAGGGGAAAACATTTGTCACACTGTCTCCAATAAAACTAATCTAGCACTGTGAAAGTTATGTTGCAAGACAGTCTACACTGTCGGAAAGTAAAGCATTCTAAAACTTTCTAATGCTGCCGTGAGCTTTTCGGTCCAGTCATACAACTTCAATGATCAAACTTTTATTTTTCACCATAACGTGCGTTCGCGGTAATATTATTTGACTTGAGTCTATCACTAAACACTTGCATTGTCTTGTTATGAACATGTTGTGTTTCATAAAAACATCATGATCAAACTTTTCTAATCTTTACATCAACCTGTGTTTTTCAGTAAAAATATTTGAGTATACTAAACTTTGCTTTTGCAAACCACGATACACTTTCTGACGACACTCACGAATAAACGTCATGATCAAACTTTCTAACTCTACATCAACCTTCGCTGCAGTAAAACTTTTACAAACCATGATACACTTTCTGACGACATTCACGAATACAACTTCAATGATTAGACTTTACTTTCTCAAACGGGTGTCACATTAAAATTATTTGACTACACTAATTTTGCAAACCATGATACACTTTTTGACTAGACTTACGAATACAACGTTGATGATCAAACTTTCTAGCTATACATCAACCTGTGTTGTCAATAAAAATTTATGTTACAACATGGATAAAAGTTTCTGACTACACTAACTTTGCTTTTACAAAACCATTGATTACAGTTTCTGAACTAGACTTACGAATACAACGTTGATGATAAAACTTTATAACCTATAACATCAAAAAAAATAACCCTGTTTGTTGCAAAAAAATAAAAATAAAAAAAAACTTTTTTTTGTTTTTAACTATAAACATGATAAAGTTTCTGACGACACTGACAAGAGCTTGTTCATTAGCGAAGAGAGAAAGTCTGGTCGATGTGTATTGCGTGTGGCCCATGAATGGTCCTCCCGTTTCATCCCTTCATCATTTCGTCTCCGTGATAAGAGACAAGAAGAACTGATGGTCATTCTCGCACATGTTGGACCAACTGTCGGGAGACAAGTGCAATGGAGATTTTATGAGGTAATCTGTGGCCGATAGGTAAATGTCGCCCTGGCGGTTCAGAGTACAACGTTGAGACGAAAGGTAGAAAAAAAATAAAAACCAAAAAAAAAAAAAAAAAAAAAAAAAAAAAAAAAAACCAACCACTTGCAAACATGACGCAGAGAGGTTTCACAAGGATTACCATTGCCCACGTCCCGTGCAGTACTCATCGCTACGGACTTCACCCGCTGTCTCGAAAGAACGGCCACACACAGGAACTATCATACCGAAAATCTCCGTGATTTGCATCGTCCATGACTTGATCGCCAGACATGAAAAGCGGTGGAGTTATTTACAGGAGGTTGGTAAGTCGTTGCTTTGATCAGCTTGATAGCAAGCCGTAGAGAGCTTGATTCACCAGCGTTTTGCAATGGAGATGTTTAGAGGCCACCCATGACAAGATAGCTAAGACTCAACCGATTGGCGTTCAAAGTGCTACGTTGAGAGCTGTGTCAAATGCCCAACATGAGACATGAGTTGCCCAGTTGTTTCGGTCTAAACTATGACACACTCCTTGCCACACTTATCACTACGGCATCGTCCGCCGTCCCGAAGGAACACCCTGTCAGTGGAATATTACAGCAAAACTCTCCGTGTCTTGCTCGCTTTCAGTGAAAATCTGCTGATACCATGAGAAGACTGGCTCAGACATCATTAAAAATGCTTTCATTGACTTCAGCGGGGTCGAAAACCCCAGAAAACCTCCAAAACTAGTGAATTTAAATTTTTCAACTTTTTAGCACTACTTATGAAATTTGATAAGTAGTATGTCACTTAGAGCAGGTCAATAGCGACCGAACATTTCTTGAATCAAGTCAAACGGACTTGAAGAAGCAAAGTTACAAGCCTTTAAAGTTTTGGAGTCTTTTATGGCCTGAAGACGAAGTCAATCTCCTGGCTAACCTCTAAGTCTGACGCCTTAGCCGACTTCATGAATGAAATTTTCTAAGTCGGTTTCTTACAGAAACCCGGAATTTGGAATGTCCGAAGCTATCATCGGAGCTCAGAGAGACGACCTACCTTTGACAATCGCTCTCCTCTAAATGAAAAGTCTCTGTCGGTTCCCGCTTATTATAGTGTTTTTTGTGGCGATCAGCTGATGACGTAATACCCATCATCCAAACACTAAAACATAAATTAACCCGTCTATCTCCGGTTCTAGTGCTCCGATTGAGCTAGAAATTCACCATTGCTGTGCAGAATTTGACGCTGAATCCGACTCTGCCCTCCATTTTCCCATCCGATGCTTCGTTTTGGCTCTACAGCCCTCAGCCATCGCAAAAATTCTAACTGTCGTTTTTCGGAGAAAGGATGAAAATTTTTTTCTCTCCAATGGCTTTCAAATTTACCATGCCGATGCAGAATTTGACGCTGATTCCAAATCTGGTCTCTGTTTTCCCATCGGAGGCTTACTTCACCCACTAGAGCGATTTTCGTAAACATTCTAACTCTGTCGTTTTTTCGTCAATGTCCCAAATTTTCAATAACGTCTAACCTCTAAATGAAGGCAGATACGAACAAGCCGTGTTTTCCACTGAATTTTTCCCACTCCCAGCTTTCAAATGAGCTATTGCACGACTTTCTACGATATCTACAACCAAAGTTGGAAGTTTGGCAGGAAGGGGGGAGGTCTTCAAAACTTTTTCTCTCCTATGTCGCTGGAAACATCCTTCCCAACCCAAAATTTCACGTAGACTCCGAATCTGACCTCCGTTTTCCCATCCGAGGCCTCCTTCTGCACGATAAAATGGACTTTCTCATCCCAAAACCACCCAACCCCGCCTTTTTCCAACTCTGCCGTTTTCAGAGATTCTACCCCTTGCCACACAGGAAAACTCCTCCTTCCATCCTTCCCCACCCAAAATTTCACGTAGATTCCGAATCTGAACTCCATTTTCCAATCCAAACCCTCCTTCATGACGAATTCCGACCTTTCTCATCCCAAAACCACCCAACCCCGCCTTTTTCCAACTCTGACGCTCCACCCCTTGCCTCATCACCTTCCTTCCCATCCCTTACCCGAAAACTCCTTCCTTCCTTCCAGAGGGGGGGGGGTAGGGAACATTTTTCTCCTCACGGACCCATTCCTCCCAACACATCCTTGACCAACTCCCTCACCTTCCTTCCAGAGGTGGGGGCTGAGTCAGCATTTCGCATTTTGTGCTTGCGCCTGGGATGGGGTTACTACTATCATCGATCGACACTTTTTTGATAGAGGTATGTTAGATATCTGAGACTTAGGAGTGAGTGAATCTCGGTATTTGTCGAATGTGTCGAGGATAGTTACGGAAGTGTCGAGAGGGTCCTGGGAGGTGGAACAGCATAGAAAAAGGTATGTTTTATGACTGGGGGCTGCTGGGCATGTAATTCAGTCATTTCAACATCGATCGACACTTTTTAGATAGAAGTATTTTAGATATCTGAGACTAAGGAGTGAGTGAATCTCGGTATTTGTCGAATGTGTCGAGGATAGTTACGGAAGTGTCGAGAGGGTCCTGGGAGGTGGAACAGCATAGAAGGAGGTATGTTAGTAGTAAGCAAGTGACAAACACTCGACCGGCGCCCCCCCCCTCTGGAACGGCAGAGTGTCGTGGTCGGCCGCCGTGGTGCTTGGGGTCTGAGTCCCCCCCCTCTGGAACGACAGAGTCTGTCGTGGTGTGCCGGCCAGGTGGGTTCACAACATGATCGCTGACTCCCCCCCCCTCGAAAACGACAGAGTGTGAGACTCGGATGTGTTGGTCTCGTATGGGTTGACGTGGCCGACCGCCTAGGTTGACGTGGCCGACCGCCTAGGTTGACGTGGGCGACCGTCTAGGTTGACGTGGGCGACCGTCTAGGTTGTCGTGGATGGTGAAATGGCTGCCAGATTCGGATTCAGCGTAAAATTCTGCATCGGTAGGGTGAGTTTCAAGGCAATTGGCGAGAAAAAATTTTTCTTCAAAATTTTAACAGAGTTAGAATTTGGGACGTTTTGGTTTGTAGCGCCCAAACGAAGCATCGGATGAGAAAACGGAGGCCAGATTCGGAATCTACGTGAAATTTTGGGTTAGGAAGGATGTTTCCAGCGAAATCGGAGAGAAAAAATTTTCGGCTGACGTCCCCCCCCCCTCTGGACAGCTTGCTTCGATTTTGGCTTCCAGTGGACGGATTTTGTCGTGCGATAGCTCGTTTGAAAGCTAAGAGTGAGGCAAATTCAGTGAAACAATCGGCTTGTTCCTATCTGTCTTCGTTCAAAAGTTAGAGCGGTTACAAGATTTTAGGTCGGAGCTCGCTCACCTGAAAAAATCCTGTGTCAGAGTGGCTTTGTATGGGTAAAAATTTGAAAATTTTCCAAAGTGTGGAATTTCGACCTGGGACCGTCACCAAAACATTTTTCATCAAATTTTGAAATTTCACTGACGTCCCCCCCCCCCTCTTATCGATTGCATATTCACAGGGTATATAAGTAACGGGATCGGGAGAGGAATTTCACTAAGTTGAGAAACTGACTACAGTTAAGTCGTTTCTCTTGAGGTCCGATATCGGACTTCTGACTTTACATTGCTGATATCAGCTAAGGTGTCAGACTTATAGGTTAGTCAGTATAGCATGACTGACCATTTGATGATAGTAGGCCGAAATCTTCAAACGGCTATAACTTTGCTTCTACAAGTCCTTTAGACTTGATTCAAAAAACATTCGACAGCGTTTGCTATGCTGAAGGTGAACAGACTAAATTATAAACGTTTTATGAGCAGTACTAAAATACTGAAAAATTTTAAATTCATATTTAATGATAATACATTAAACGTTTTTGAATAAAAAGCAGTCGTTTATGAGTCTCTGTGACTTGGGTCGTTTTCCTCTTGTAAATTACTCACCGGTTTTCATGTCAAAACTGGGGCCCGGATACCAACACAGTGATATGACGCACGCTCTGTCCGATCGAGGTTGGATTTGTGGGTCGAGGCCTTGGTGATGGGATAAGATCCCCTCTGAGTAATGCCTGTAACGGATTCAAGAGCTTAACACCCAAACGGTTGCTGACTTGCTATCAAATGTTTGGTGCCTTAGTCTTTCAATGCATCATCAAGCAAGTAGTATCCTATAAACACACTTGCTATCAAAAATTTTACTCTATCTTTACAGAATATATCATGACGAAAGCGAGTAACGCCAAGATGCTAGTGGGCAAGTGCAGTTGTGGCAAGATTGCTAGAGGTAGCGAAACTGAAGAAACATTTAAAATAAAAAGAGGGGACGATGGGCCATGAGAGGAAAGAGATGTTGAGGTTGTGTGTGTCTGTGATCGGAAATGTGTGATGGGGGAGAGAAGGAATTTATGAAGGCGTGCATTTGCAGTGTGAGAGTGGGAAACCATCGGAGAGAAGGGTTCAAAGGCATGGTTTGAGGGAGAGTTGTGGAGAGGGAAGAGGTGACAAAGGCGGTGGCAACGATACAGGACGTGATTGGGGAGAAAGTGGTGAGTGAATGCGAGTGAGGGGAGTTCGAGTGATGGAGTTCGAATGAGGAAGTTGAGTTGACATAGCGAATATGAAGAAGAAGGATGATGCAGTTGATTTGGATGCGGTGATGGAAGATTTGTTAGGGGCCATAGCGGATTTTGAAGGAAGAGGTGGGAGGGGGAGGAAGTGGCTATGCCGATGGCACGGCATGCGTCATCGCCACGGCAGCAAGAGGCGTATGCGACACGGAGGTATTTGTGAGAATGAAGGATCGTGTGATGGCTTTGGAAAGTAATGAATAGAAAAGTTTTGAAGGAGGAATGAAGTAGCGGGGATGAAGGTGAAGGTTGAGGGGTATAGGGCTGAAACAAGGGAAGAGTTGGAGAGGCTTGAGAAAGAAGGAGAAGGGAATGGATGGCGGAAAGGAGCTAGTTGATGAGGAAGGAAGGTTTGGTGGAGAGTTTGCAGAGCGAGTGTGTCGCGAGGAAGGATGAAGAGATAGAGCGGATGCGAAGCGTGGTGAAGGAGACGGAGGAGGTGAGGTTATTAATAAGATGGTTGGACGGGTGAAGTGGAGCGACTGCTAGAGCGTTTGAAGTGTGTCGAAAAAGGAGAGTGTATGAAGTCCATTCATTCCCCTCTTTGAGAACAATGTATGCGACGCCCCAACCATCACGGATGATCCCAACGTGACACAGCAGTGTTATGATGGCGTCGGAGTCCGATGGTTCTCCACATGAGTATGGACGTTACCGGCCAGCTTGAAGACTTC
>CAJQUW010007351.1:0-107645 GCA_907163375.1 Prostheceraeus crozeri | reverse complement strand
AAAAATTTTAATTAACTTATCGGAGCGAAGCTCCTCTGGCTTTAGCCTATCCTTACCATCTTTCCATTAGAATTTCAATAGAATATTTTACATCTTCTAGCAATAAACCATAAGCCATCAATGAAGTTGTGGAATCTTTCTTTTCAATATTAATTGTTACATCACAACCATTTTTAATAATATCTTCAGATTGTGCACTTAAATCGAAACAGAAAATTGGATATAAATGTCTCCAATCTCCAGGAGTTAATTGTGGTTCAACTCCAAATTCTATACAAAGATTCTATAAGAATCATATCCTTCCATAAATTGATTATTGGTATCATCGAATCTTAATTTATCAATTGGATATCGAGTTGATTTAATGAAACTTGTAAACTTTCGAATTGTATTAATATGAAAAATATTATTGTTCTTATCAAAACTTGGAGAATTATTTCTTTGAAATGTTAGTAATAAATATCTTGGGGTATTCGCAGTTCTAGTAAAATGCCAGTTAAATCTTTGTTCGGAAAAAGTTACTGAACTAGCAGTTCTCTTTAGAAAATTTACTGGAATTGGTTTGTTAGTATTTAATCTTTTTGCAATAGCTGTTTCAACCTCTAAACTAGGTGGAGTAATATGCGTAATCCACCATTCAAGTCTATCAATTTTTAAATATGCTTTTTTCCCAGTCTTACCAAAAAAGATTAATTCATTATTTGCCGTACGATGAATTATTAATTTAAATTTAAATTGATATGATATTTTGTCATAATCTAAATATCCGAATAATGGAGACAATGACCAATTTACTGTCTGTTTACTTTTCTTGTTAAATTCACGTTTTTCTTTATATGCATCATTATTTGTTTTATTTAAATGTTTTGCAATATTTTCTACATCTTTCGCAATTCCTGCTGCATCTGTTCCAGCGTGAGTTAAATCATCAACAATTATACCATCATTAGTATCAGGAAACCAACCTTCGATTTCATACTTTTTATTATTTTCACCAATTGTTACAAATCTAAGCATTGTATCAATTACACCTGGGGAATCACTTATTGTTTCTATATTTTGAGTTGCAACATCTAAACGCATTTGTGTAAATAATCTTGGAAAAAAATTATTCTCTAGTGTAATATTATCGGTATCTGGTAATGGTGTTGTAAAATTAGCATCACTATATAAAGAATATTCACAGTGTAAAAATGAATCAGGTAAATATAAATAACTCTGCTGATTATCAACTTCAAAAATTAAATCACCTCCAGTATTTACTCTACTGGAAGATCCGGGATTCATAGCAATTCTTATATAGTCATTCTTTTTTTGATTGTAACTGGTGAACGGAGGATCATCTAATCTAAATTTATTTTCGATAAGCGAAGGCATTTTTATAAGAAATAATTTGACTTTTTGTTTTTCTCACAGACAGAAAAAAAATTTTTACTAAAATATAATTTTAGAATTTTACTAAATATAATTTTAGAATTTTACTAAATATAATTTTAGAATTTTACTAAATATAATTTTAGAATTTTACTAAATATAATTTTAGAATTTTGCTAGACCAGCTCCGCTACAGCTTTGCTGGTTAGACCGAAGGTTGCTGCTCACGCCATTACCTCTTATTTCTTCAATTGTTTTTTCATTATGTTTACTATCACCATCCACAGCTATGTTAGCAATTTTATTTTTTGTTTCATCTGAAAGTTTTTTTAATTTTTTTAGTTCTTCAGAATCATTCCTAAGTTTACGAATAGCTTCTAGTTGTTTTAATTCGTTTTGAGACTTAACAGCATTTGATATTGCACTAGCTGTACTACCTATAGCAGCTGCTCCTTTTGCAGCAGATGTAATCAAATCTTTATTATTTTTAATTAAGTTAACGATACTACCAATACCAGAAAAGATGCCATCTCCTTCTTTTTGGACGGCACCTGCGGTGCCTAGGAACTTTTGTGTTCCGACAGTTTCTACACTATCATAATGGTACACAGGTTTCATAGATGGTTCATGAGCAATTTTATTATTTGATGCAAAATGTTTAAGATTGTGTTTATAAATTATAGGCATTTTTTAGGATTAAATTTGACTTTTGGGAAAAATATCTACGTGTTAAGATTTACGTTTGTGAATGGACAACAACTTCGAGATAACTTTATTAATTGCCTGTTGCACTTTATCTATTGCGTCAAGCAGCGTGTGATGTACTTTAATTTCTCTTCTATTAACTTGCATTTTCTGCTGATTAATCTTCAACGCCGTTTTAAGAGCATTTAACTTAATTTTAAGAACATCTAATTGTCTTTTAACAGCATCTAACTGTTCTTTATTTTCTTTAGAGTTTTCTTGTAAATTTTTCTTTAATTCATTTTCTAAATTGATTTTAAGAGTTTTCATTTTATCAACTTTTTCATTAAGTGAGTTTACTTCATTTATTATTCTATTCATCTTTTTCATTTGTTGAGTAATTTTAGAACTCAATTCATCAACACTTTTTTGGAATGTAGTTTGTAACTGCTTTAAATTTTTTTTAATTCTTTCAGGTAGTTTTTCTATTTCATCTTCTAATTGTTCTTTTAACATTTTTATCTGATGTTTATTTTTAATGACTGCAGATTTTAAATTTATAGAAAGTAATATTAAAATTTTTGATTGTTCAGAAATCTTTTTAAAAAGTTTTGCTATATCTGCTTCTAGCTCTCTATCCTTTTTATCAAGTTTTAATAATTTTTCGTTTAATGATTTGTCATTAAGTTTAAGCAACTTCAATTCGTTCATCAGTGGAACCAAAACATCGTTTATATATTTTTCCTTTAAGTCATTGATTTGTGTATCAACATTTTGTTTATTTGTTAACTCTGTATTTTGTTGTGGAAGAATAGAAAGATGCAATGGACCAGATAAAACGTCTCCAGTTTTCATAATATAATTTTCTATCTCTATTTCTAATTCACGATTATTCGGGATATATGCACCTCCACCAACATTTGGTAACATCATTTTTTAACAATAAAAAAATAAAATTTTTTCTAATAAAAATAAAAAAATAAAATTTTTTCTAATAAAAATAAAATTTTTTCTAATAAAAATAAAAAAATGGAAACCCCAAATTTAAAAAAATTATATTCGTCCGCATCATCCTGTTCTTCTTATTCGACGAGATCAACGGGATTTGAAAATAAATGTTTTGATAATAATAATAATAATACTATTACAAATCCATGTATAGATGTTAATATTTTATTTCAATTACAAGCCGAAATATTTAGAGAACAGACTAAAGGTTTACCTTCTATAGAAACCAATTATTGTATTTTTCCAGGTGATCCATTTATTAAATTTATGGAGATTGTTAATAAATATAATGATGTAGCTTATGTGGAATTAAATAAAGAAAATATGGTTATAATAGGTCATAATAATGTTTATGGATTTATTAGAGCAGTGTTACCAATTAGTAATACTGATTGGATAGAAACTAAAATTATTAATTATATCAATATTAAAGAATTAGTTAAAAAATTAAAATCTTTTTCGAAAGAAAAAATTAGATTATTTGTTGACGAACAAAATCAATATAACATTCACATAGAGAGTAAAAAACATAATGAAGAATTATTATGTCAAGTTTATTATAGAGACACAATTTATAAACAAGAAACATTAGAAATGCCGCAAAGATATGATGATGATACGTATATAGGATTATATTCAAACTTAAATATTAATTTGCTAAAATCTTACATAAATGGCTTAGCTCAACAAGAGAAAATTTATATGTGGACTACGCCTTATTACTATTAACAATGACCATAATCATATTCATAATAAACGAACTGAAGGTTCTAGGGCTTTGCCCGATCTTAAAGAATCTTATGATAATAATGATAATAATATAGATGATAATAATGATGATTCTGAAACATCTGAAAATGGTGTAAATGGTAAAAAAGATTATAAAAATATTAGTAATTATAAAAATTTATCTAAATTTCATTTTCTTACAATTGAAAATAATAATGATGGTATAGTTGAAGATACTGTTAGACAACTATGTGTCGGGTCTACAAAATTTAAATTAGGATTTACATCTAATCAATTTAAAATTTTATCATCTTTAACAAAAACTAAAAGTGATTCAGATTATGGTGGTGTTATTAAATTTTCCAAAAGAGATCAAAGACCAATATTTTTCTCTATTATATTATTATCAGATAAAAGATGTAATTTAGAGTTAGATATTCCAATAAGAGAATGGTATCCTATCATGGAAGGGCATCCTATACCAAAAAGTGTAATTTATGATGATGAAGAAACAATTTATGATGATGATGAAGAAACAATTTATGATGATGATGATGATGATGAATCAATAGTTAGTGAAAAAAAATTTAAATTATCTTTTGATAAAACATTATATGATGAAACTTAATAAGATAAAACTTAATAGAAAATACCAAAATATTCGATAAATATATTTTCATATGTAATAAAATTTTTAGATGTAATAAGTTTTTAGATGTAATAAGTTTTTAGATGTCATAAGTTTATAGATGTAATAAATTTTTTAGATGGAATAAGTTTTTAGATGTTATAAATTTTTTAGATGTTATAAATTTTTTAGATGTTATAAATTTTTTAGATGTTATAAAAAAATTATTATTCCCACGTGTCATCATCATCACTTAAATTACTCTCACTGATGATTGTTTGAAATATTTCAGCTTGAATATCTTCTCCGTTATAAGGTAACATAATTTCATTTTCATCAGGTGCTTGACGTTTAAGAATATTTATTTGACCAGAAAATTTTTTTTCTTCAGTATTATTATTTTTATCAGGAATACTAATTCCAGTTTCTAAAGATCTTTTCCATGGTTTATTAACTGTAGTCGATAATGTTTTCCCCGAATATAATTTTAGAAAATCTTCTACTTTTACTTTATCTTGTGAATATCCTTTGAATGTTTTCTTTTCACTAAGTCTCCCTTGTTCATCTACAGTAATACAGTATTTTATTTTAGGAGCAATAAACATTGCAAAAATAATTCCACCATTTCCATAATCATTTTTTCCTTGACACAATTCCCCACCAACATATCCAGCAGCATCTAATTTATTAAAGAGCTCATTGGAAATATATATTGAATCAGTATCTGTATAATGAATGTATTTTTCTTTGAAACCATTAATTTCTAAAATAAAGTTATTCATGATTCTTCTAGAGTGAGAAAGAATGAAAGAACCTAAGTGTGATGGCATGAATGACGTCTTCCCATCTTTTACAATATTAGTTTTGAGAAATTCATCATCTTCCATTTCTACTTTCGCTAAATATTGTTCATCATTTAATTTTTCATAATCTTTTACTTCTTGAGTGAAATTTTTTCTCAATGTATTCTCATTCCATAAATGATATTTAGTGGTTATATCTTTTTGCACAGTTTTGCCATATAGCGAATTCATCAATAATTTAATTAACTCATCACCTACAGTATTTCCTTCTGTTTTATATCTTTTTCTCAAATTAAAAAGTTTTTCAATATAATTTCGAAATGGTGAAACTTGATAATTTTTTTCATAAATTATACCATCAGTAATATGTAAGATTTTCCCCCCACATCTAACAATTTCTTGTATGTCAACAGAAGTTAATACATCATAACATATACCATTTCTAAACCTGATTACTTTTACATGAGAATTATTATTTTGATTTTTAACTTTATCTTTAATAGGAACTGGTTGGAAAAACATATCATTCGGATATTGAAACACAACAGAGAATATTCCAGTTTTAGGTCTAAATGTTTGAGTATTAAATTTATATACTATTTCCCGCTCTTCTTCTTGACGAAATTTTCTAGCTGATTCAGCTTTAGGGTATTCTGAATTTTCATCATACATAGCTGATGGATATAAAGATGTTGCATCAAAAGCCATTAGAAATTCATTTTTTTGTTCAAGTAGTTGATTTGAAATTTTCTTACAAATTTCAGTTTTATCTCCTAAATCTCGATACTGTTTCATTAAATCTATTAAATTATTTCCCGGGGACAAAGTCCCACCAGCGTAGCGACCAAGGGACAAAGTCCCCCAGCGCAGCGACCAAGGGACAAAGTCCCCCCAGCGCAGCGACCAGGTAAATACTGTTTTAATATTGGTAACAAGATGCTACAAAATGGCGATATGTATTTTCTTATATTTGCTGAAACTCTTCCACCTTTAACAGATTTTCTAATATAATTTCTAGCCCATAAATCTATATGAGAATGAATATTTATATTGTCATTTTGTACGCTTTTCATCCAACCGTTAAATGTTAAAGCAGAGGATGTCAAATTAGTAGTTATATCTTCACCAACTAAATCTCGCATAACATTATTATATTTGTAGATACAAAAAGCTAAAGAAAGAATATCGTTAACTAAATATGGTCTCCATTCATTTTCTTTTTCTTTATAATTTTCATGTGTTATGTCTCCAATTTCATAATTTAATTTACACACATTCGTAGGAATTTTAAAATTCTCACACCATTTAGAAAGACTTGTTTTTACATGTTGATAACTACATTTCATTATAATAGTTTGAAGTGCTAATTTACCTGAAGGTGAATCTTTTTTCATATTGTTTTTAAATCTAAAAGATTTTTGAATGTATCTACTAACACATTCAGTTGTATAAGGATTTTGTAATGAAGCAGTCAATATTCCTCTTGAAGTTTTAAGAGGCGGTTTAGATAATTTAAAATTAGCTTTTATCGGAAAATAGGAATCAAAACCTGATGAATTGTGTGCTATTAAAGTTACTCTAGAATAATTAAATTTTCCAAGAGTTTTAAAAAATTGATGGATCGGACATACGTCCTCTGGGTTTCCCCCGATCGAACATTCATCATCCTCAGTTCTCGTAAATATTTTCACACAATTTTGAAGTTTATTAAATTCTAATTCAGTTAAATTATTATACTCATTAATCTGTTTTTTAAGTTTTTTAATTTCATCTTCATCTTTTGATCGTTTAATTTTAATCATATCACTTAGCAAACGTGTTTCTAATTCTTTCAATCTTTGTTTCGGTAAACAACATATAAATTTATTAAAATTAATAGCTCCTACAGCGTAAGGAATAGGATGAGCTGTTGAACAGTTAGGATCGGGAAAAGTTTCGAGATCCCAAATATATGTTGAACCATAGTCAATTTTTTTCTTTGTTATGATTTTATATGGACGCGTTGTTAGATTTTCATCAGTAACTGTTTTATATATGGGTTTGAAATTATTTTCAATTTCTCTAATAGCTTTTAATTTATGAGATTTATTAATTAAACAATAGTGACCAATTGTTGAACCTGCGTGAAAATAATTGTAATAAACATAATTATGAAACGTTTCAATTCCTCTAGGATTTAAATGACGATTGGCAGGACTATAATATTGAACACATTCTCCAAAATATTTATTGAATTGAGAAAATTTGCAGTTTGACATTACTCCTGTTCTAGATGTGGCTTTCTCTTTATATAAAAAATTATTAAACATTTCTTTCATAATTTCTCCTTGTTCTTCATTAAAACCTCGTAAAACATTATAACATTTAATAAAACAAAAATCTTCAGAAGGAATATAACAATATTCACCGAAATATTCTTTGATTCTATATTTCATATTAATCCCTGCCCCTCTATGCGATCTTTGTACTAACTTCATTCCAAAATCTTCATATTTAATATTACCTGTAAAAATCCATTCGTTAGCATCGGATTTCTCATCCAGATTCGAAAACCATGTTTCAAATGATTTTTTATTATAGAAGGTTACGTAAAAATTTTGAATTATATTTTCCTGATCTTTAATAACTTTTCCAAGTAAATTAATAATTTTACCATTTGCTAAAAGTTTCCGCATATCATTTACTACATTAATAAAAGATACATTTTCATATTTAATTTCATTTGGATTAAATAAATTACATAAATCATCACCAAGTTCATCCTTAATTCTATCATCGAAAAAGATATCAGTAATAGGAGTTTCTAATATTTCTTTTGTTCCACTTTTCTGTTTTTTAGTATTACGTCTAATACTACGCCTAGTACGTTTTTGTTTTCTAATACGTTTACTACGTTTACTATGTTTAATTTGCGCATCAAACTCAGCAATTTGTTTCTCGATTAATTCATCAATCCTAGAGGTTTGTCCGAGAGACATTTCACGATTCATATTTTTTAAAAGAAAAAATGAATTTTTACATAGAACCTCGGTTCCGTTTTTGCATATACACAGGAATATGTAATTGATGTAATGTTTCTAATTCATGTGCTGTTAAATGTTCTTTCTTAACCAACCACCATAAATTATTATACGCCAAAAATACTCGGAAACTTCTTAAACAAAGTGGAAAGTCTTTTGTTTTAACACACGGTTGAATACCATGTTTTGTTTTATAATCTGTAACGAGCGCTACGTATTTATGATGATAATAAAATCTAACTTCTTTCTTCGAATTTACAGGATTTGTAGGATGACGATAATCTTTTAAAACTGGTACATGCTCTATCTTATAATCATTCAACATATTTTTTTTTATTTTTATTAACAAAAAATTTATAAGAAAAAATTGTTCGGTCACTCCGTTCGGTCACTCCGTTCGGTCACTCCGTTCGATCACTCCTCGAAAATATTTTCTATAACTCTTTCATGAATTTTTTTATCAATATTAATTGTAATAAATCCATAATCTTTTGACCAAGCATTGTTACACGATTGTTTAAATTCATCTTTATTTCTTACACATAAATCTCTTAACAAATCACTTAAGTTTCTTGCATTTATTTCAAATAGTATAAATATATTTGCATTCTTTCTAATAACACTTCCGTCTAATGAATACATACTTTGTGTTAAATAAAAAACACTACAGTTATTATGTCTACCTCTTGTGAAATAATTTCTCTGAACTGACTGATTTCTATCATTAACACAATCATCAAAAATTACACAATGTTTCATTGTTTTATCTAGTTTACTAGGATCTTGCATATTACCACTATCATCTATTAGTTGTATCTTTATATGGTTATTTTTATTAGATTCTACTAACTGATTATTTTTTGCTGCTTCTTCACACCACGAACTTATTTCTTCTTCATCTTCAGATTTTTCATATTCTTTGAATAATGAAGCAATTGCTGTTTTTTTAAGATTATTTTCAAATCCATATTTTAAAAATTGATAGACGGGTTGTTCTGCCGTTGTTGTATAAATTATAAGATTGTTATAATCCAAAAAATTTGGAGTCGTTAAAATTTTAAATAATAGATATGTTTTTCCACATCCTGATCTTCCACAAATAACTGACAAAACTTTATTAGATAAATTTGGATGATGATTAAATTTAAGTTTTTTTTTATTTAATGGAGGTAGTTCACTCATTTTTTAATAAAAAAATTTATTTTTATTTTTTTATTTTTTGTTTCTAAAGAAGAAGAAAATTAAACTTCTCTAGCTTCGCGTGGGAGTTCATACCTCTCGAACGGGAGTTCATACCTCTCGAACGGGAGTTCATACCTCTCGAACGGGAGTTTATACCTCCCGAACCAAAAGATCTATCATAATCTCTTCACCTCCAAAATTTATTTCTTGTCCTTTTTCATCAGTGATTTTAATGTTAATGTTGTTAATAGTTTTTCTTGTAATAGGAAAATATATTAATGTTTGTGGAAATACATTTAATCTATAACCAATGGGTACAGTAAAAGCTGGAAAACTGAATATTAAATTTGATAATTTACCATTTATATATCCTCCTTCAATAATGTCACAATGTACAACAATTGAATTTATTTCAGTTATTTTTGGAATCTTCTCACCTAAATGATAACCTTGACTGTAAGTTTGTTTATTAAATCCTAATAGCTTTGACAATGATCTATCATGATTAAAATCAACTTGATGATTTTCGTCTAAAGTAAGAGAAAATTTATTAACTGCCGGTTCAACTGCAAAATGTAATTGTTTCTTATCTTTAAATGGTATACCTAAATGTCTCTTAATTTCATTTGATATTGTTTCAACTTCGTAAGAACCAGGAAGAAAAGTTAGTATTTTCCATGTTTTTCCTTTATCAGTAGAATATCTAAATTGATCATTCACATCTTTGATAACGTTTTGAATAGTGTTAAATGTAGAGAAACTAGTCAATGCAATTTGATAATTTTTATTTTGTTCTAAATGTAGAATGGGTTCTAAATTACAAGTGTGTGATGAAGTAGTTGTTATAATTTTTAACGTCGTACTAAATTTTGATGAACCCAAAATCTCTGTCAATTTTTCTAAATGATCATTAATTTTGTCTAAATCTGCTGAACACATTTTTAAACTAAAAAAATTAAATAAATACTATAGATAAAAATCGTAGATAAAAATCATAGATAAAAATCATAGATAAAAATCATAGATAAAAATTAGAAACAACATATTTCAGCTACACTTTTATAATCCTTTTCATTTAGAATCTTCTTTTCTAACAGTCTTTTCAATATAGCATGAATTTCATTGAAACTAGAATTATGTCCTTCTTTTATTGCAGATATTAAAATATTTAATCTATTTAGTAATTCTTGTGGATCATCTGGTAAAAATACAGTTGTTTCAGTTTTCTGTTTTTCAGATAAACCTTTCCCTACTTTAACTCCCGTTGATAATAAATTTTCTAATTGTTTATAACGTCTAAGAGATTTTACTGCACCAACTCTGTCTAACATAGCTTTATATTTTATGAGATCTTCTACAGCATAATTATTTAAATCTGCTCCTCTTAAAAGATTAACAAAATTTCTATCTAAATTAAAAGGAGATTTATCTGGTTAAAAAATTAAACCTCGAAAAGGTTGTGGAAATATTTCTTTTTGTCCGAGATAAAATCTAGGTATTGTTTTTCCATCTATAAATGAAATAGAATGTTCAAATTGCATAGATTTTGGTAATTTCTTATTAATGTTTGATTCTAGTAATCCATAGTCATCTAATATAGTTTTGTGCTCTGGATCTGTTATATCAATTTGTTTATCATTATTTGTAAGTTCCTTTTCAAGAGTTTTAAATGGTTTCATAGTTTTTTCAAAATCAGTTTTTACTTGCTCGGTTTGCTGCATTTTTTCAAACATATCAGATTGAATACCAGCTTTTATCATTCTATGTTGAAGATGATTTTCTTTCATAATATTTCTTTGTTTTATTAACTCTTCTAATTGTTTTATTCTCTTAAAATTATCAGCTCTAATTTTATCCATTTTTAAAATATAATATTTGAATTTTGTGGTAACATTGGAATACAGCAAAAACATTTTACTGAACAAATTATTTTTTTATTGCTTTGTTGTTTGACATCTTTTCGTTTAAATTTTTCTCGTATTAAGTTTTGTTTAATAAAGTTTTGTCTAATAAAGTTTTTAGCTCTTCTAAAAAAATTTTATCATTTTCTTCATTAAAAATTTTATCATCAATAAAAGTTTTACCATCACTAGAAATTTTACCATCCTTTTTATTTTTATCATTAACTTTTTCTGTCTGTGATTGAAATGATATTTGATTTACTTCATTAGCTATTTGATCAAATTTTTCAATCTCATCTAACGTAATAACATTATCATCACATACTCTCTGAAAGTAGTAATGTAGTTTATCATAGACTTCTTTAATATGTAAATGCTTAGTTTTTAATGATTTTCGTTTCTTAGTTATTAAAGATTTATCTAACATTGTAACAAGTGAAGTTGCAAAAACACCCGTACCTGTTAAAGCTGTAGCAACTACTGGAATTACTAAAACACCTGAAGATATAACAATTGTCAAAGCACCTAAACTTATTGTTAAGAATATGCCAATTCCTTGTGTTACATTCTTAACTTTAGACCATCTCTTTCTTAACTTTTTATAATGCTCTAATCTTAATAATAATTGAGATTCCTTATCTTTCATATACCTAACTCTATCTTTGTGTTTTTCTTTATTCATTTTTTCAATGTTAATCTTTTCAATGTCCATTAAAGTAGAACTACGTTCATATGATAACGAAGGATATATTCTTGAGGTTCCTTCCACTTTTGTTTCATCCACTTTTGTTTCTTCCATTTTTAAATGAATATTTTGAATAAATATTTTGAATAAATATTTTGAATACAATCTTCTGGTATATTGAGACTACGTGATATTTTGAGACAACTTAAATTTTCGTCTGCCTAAATTTTCAAAATTCTTAGACCACGTGATATTTTGAGACAACTTAAATTTTCGCCCTTCGGCCACGTGAAATTTGAAATCTACCTAAATTTTTGAAATTTTGATTTTTTTGAAAATTTTGAAAAACCCCCGCAAAAGTGTGACATCCGGCGCAAGCGAAGCGAAGCAAAGCGAAGCGAAGCGTCGCGCCGGATGTCACACTATAAACTACTCGCAATAACCTGATTTTCACAAAATTGAATCGGTCGAAAGGCATTGTTGCTTTATCTTACATATTGACCAGATAATAACAGCAGTTGTCATTATCTATAAAGCAGGGATTTCTAAATGGTTTTCAATAATTGTCATTTTTTCTAAAAAATATATGTCGAACCACTTTCTTCTTGAGGCTAGGCGTATATTGTCGCATGCAATACATAGGTTATGTATTGCAGATATAAACTGGCCACATTGTTCACCACCTTCTCTCAACTCAGGTGCATGGCAGCTTGAGGGAACCATCATTACATATACCAATGTTTGTTTTAAAAATAAATCGAACAAGTGATAATGTCCTTTCGCTATGCGAAGTCATTGAGGGAAGCGCTGAGTCCGTCCCGCAATGACTTCGCATAGCGAAAGGACATTATCACTTGCTCAATTTATTTTTGAAACAAACATTGGTATATGTAATGTTTGTTCCCTCGAGCTGCCATGCAATTGAGTTGAGAGAAGGTGGTGAACAATCTGGCCAGTGTCATATAGTTCTTGACGAAAGAGGCGGAGTGACAAATCTTCTCTGCGTTTAGCGATGTCAAGCATCTTACACCGATCACAGCATTTGACTTCCAATCTGCAACTTGCGATGTCATTTCATCAGAACAGATGACTGAGTCTCCTTCACTGACCTTTTCTAACTTTGTATTGACTTTCTCTGAGTGGTAGTTGTTTTCTTGTAGACTCAATGTACTAGCCACAGGAGCCACATGAAAAAATTTACAGTCACATTTTTGCGACATTTTGGCTTATCAACTCCATTCATAAGAATTTTGAGTCTTAAGTTACAACTTCTGTAGCTTGGCCGTTCAGGAAATGTGGTCGAGTTATTATGCTAATTGATACTCAAATTCGTTTCACTTCGTTTTGATGACTAAAATTACGTATGTGTATATATACATCAAAAGTACTACTTGTAAATGTGTCAAGATATTATAATTCAATAACTGAGCGAATTACACAAGCTTCTCTAATATTCATCGATGTTGTTCAGGAAGATTTAGTGATGTTATTAATGATACAATGAGCTATAATCTTGCTGATGTGACTCATACAAAATATTACGAAATTACGAAATCTAAACAAATGATTGTTTGAATTTCAAAATGCTATTTATAGTAGCAAGAACTGCTTGAGATGCAAAATCAACAACATCACCAGACGGAGCATGTTTTTAATAGGTTGTACTGTAACTTTCATGAAGTTCTGTAGACTAGTTTAGATACAATTACGAATTTAAAAAGATGACTGTTTGAATTTTGAAATGCTATTTATAGTAACAAGATCAACTTGGGATGAAAAACTGATATCCCCATCGTATAGAGCATGCCCAAAATAGATATACCTTGATATGTTATGCCACATAAGTCAATTGTTTAGAAGATCTTGGGGGGCCGAAATGGCCCCCTAATATTTCATTGATATGAAAAACCCTGATGCAAATAGGATTAAATGTGCATTTGCTTTGTGCTTTTGGAGCAGTGTTTAGCCTAGAAAATTTGACTTTCAGTAAACTTTGATGATGAAAGCAATACAATTGTCTTCATGTGTTTTATATATGACTCATGCACAAAACTCATCACTACAAGTGCTTCAAAACTTACTTCAAGCCTTTACGCAAATTCAACAGCTAGATATACTCCAATGAAATCGGATGACTCTTTTTGAAACACTCATGATAACAAAAATCTCCAGATTTTTGATTCACATTCCATTATCGCATCAGACGTATCAGAATTACATATTTGGCTGATATATGACGCTCAAAAGACTGAGAGAGAAGCTATAACGCCTGGACAAAATTTTGAAATTTTTTTCCAATGTGTCTATTAACCTTTTCCACCACATATTCTTGTTTTGAGGACTATGCAATCCAAAAGATACATAGCAGGAATAGACAAAATTACAGTGGAAACTGGAATTTGAGATCCTTCATATCTGTCTCAGATGGGTGGGATGATAATCAAATGATTAGAATGGGTTGGAACTGTGCAACGGGATATCCATCAAGGATTCGTTTCAAATTACGGGAATGGAAACAAAGCCATCCATTTAAGGATTGTTTCATCTGAATACATGAATACAGAGAAGGAATTGTTCCTTTGAATAATGAAATAAAGCTGGATATCATTGATATCAAACAGTCTTTTCACTTCAGAGTTGTCATGATGTTATTTAACTCACTCAGACATTCAATTCAAATCTAATTCTTATGGCGTGTTTACTGTGGACATATTTCTTACCCTATATTACCTCCTCAAGTCGCAAATAGGGCATGATCACTTCAACCACGCAGGAGCGGATAAAGGGATGTGGGAGATGGAACACTCCCACATCCGTTCTCGAGGAAAATGAGTCGGCCTCCAAAGCTGAACATGGACGCCTACATATTGGAGCCCGGTTTTAAATATGAGTCTATGATCATAGTAGTTGTTCGAAGCGCAGTAAAAACGGCACAATTTCAGTCGGCACATGTCGAATGGATTCATCCCATGACTCGATTTCTGCGTGTGGTACTTGAACACTAGTGGAGAATACTGCTTCACCCTACAAAGGACGATTGAAAGGTCTCTCAAGTTCGGAAGCCCAGTAACACTCATTACTGCACATCAACCATCTCCTCGTAGGAGGCTTTGTTAGGTCATCATTCTTCAAATCAATAAGACTTTAGTGATGGAGATGAGAGCTTGAGGAAAACTTTAGTAACATTAAATGATTGACATGCATTCCTTTTACATGGAATTTTGATTCACGGCAAACGGTTGATTGCAGCTATGCTCCGAAACACAGATTTCAAAGGTTATAAGATAGCCTATATTTGTGAGACTTTTTGTTATTTGTGAGGTTTTCATGAATTCGGACTACAGTTTTTTCCGATCTAAGATCCTAATTGCACAAGCAAAGATCCGAGTAGTGCAGTCAGATATCCAAGAAGCACAAGCAGATATCCGATTTGCATAATCAAAGTTCCAAATAGCATATGCAGATATCCGATATTTTTTAAAATATTTTTAAACCCATATAATTTGATGAATCATTATGGAATTTAACATAATTCATCTTTTCTTCATTCTATTCACATCTGTGGTGCACAATTGTTAAAGTCTAAAGCTCATTTGAAGTTGAAGCTTGAAAATTGGTCAAGTGCATGTAGAAAATGTTAAATAGATATATTATTGTTTTATTCAAGTTTGTACTGCATTTAGCCAAAGAGTTGTCCTTTCTTTGTACCTTTTTAAGCCTGCTTTCGATTCTGACATTGTTTTGCTTGTGCAATTAGGATCTTTGCCTGTGCTAGTCGGATCTTAGATCGGAAAAAACTGTAGTTAGGGTTATGACTTCGGGCATCCACAAATAGAAATTGATTAGTTACAGCACACATTTGTTATATCATGACATAGCCTGGTGATGTAATATTTTTATGACACAACCTATCTAATATGATTGATATTTTCTATCAAGAACCTGATCGTGCAACTGGTATTTTATCGTGGTACTTGATCGTGCCAAAAACAAATTTTCCAAAAGACAGATTATAATTCAACTTTTTTTCCTTTTTAAAGATTCACAATAATCATCATTTCAATTCAAATATAAACGTATTTTGATAAAATAGCTTGAAAGATTTTCCAGAACTCCTTCCTCACACAAGGACATTACGTAAAACTATACTTTATATTGTGTTTTCTTTTTGGACTTTAACACTTGCTAAATGTTTGTGCACCATCCTTCCAACTTTTTATAAGCAACACTAAAATCAGAAATTCGTACTTGCTTGTATACCCGATGTTATTATGTGCTGTTTATTACGCAATCCTGTAAGCGCTTTTCGGGCCCATTTCAAGCTGTTATATGTGAACTCATTGCGGAATGAATTGCTTATCTTTTATTATTTTTTGGATATCACATTGTGCCACGAACCTGCAGTTATTCCAAGCTTCACCAATTTAATTCTTGAAATAAAAGGAAGGGCCGCTTTCATTGTTGTAGGTTATTTGGCAGTGCGACATG
The DNA here is from genome assembly GCA_907163375.1 of Prostheceraeus crozeri. NCBI lineage: Eukaryota > Metazoa > Platyhelminthes > Polycladida > Euryleptidae > Prostheceraeus > Prostheceraeus crozeri. The sequence goes on along the minus strand of CAJQUW010007351.1, from coordinate 91,143 downwards.
ATTCGCCAGCTCTTCTCAAGTGCTACGCTGGATTGAATTTACAGCAGCGGTGTACGTTGAAATGACCAATACTCATAATGCTGTTCTTAGTATGACGTAGTTTACAAAGCAAATTGACAGATAACGTTAGCAACATTGACATAGCCAAGCAATTAAAATGACCTTTTACAAACAGCTATTGTCCAATCTAGCAGCAATTATTTAGATAAAGAAAAAAATCGGATTCTTTGGTTTCCGTTGTAATGTGAATTCTGCTAGAAAATTGTAGGGTCTGGAAAATCAGGACTTCATTATCATCCTTTCACAATGAAGACGGACATTGTTATCATAATGAAGTATATAATTTATTTTTTTTAAACAAAATGCTAGGCAAGGCTAGCCAACGTTTGGTGGAAATGTGTTCTTTTAACTTGAAGTCTAAGAAAAATAATGTAATTTAGACGGGCCTCCTGTACTGCGCCTTCTGTCGGTGGATGGTAGCGACCAAGATGCAACATTGTGATCTTTTATCCTTCATGAAAAATTTGAGTTGCATTATAGTCCGGCAGCCAGAGCGAGTTTGTGCAGGGAACGAGGCGACAATGAGACTTTCACAGAATGATGTACACCTCATAGTCCGGCAGCCAGCACGAGTTTCTGCAGGGAACGAGGCGACAATGAGACTTTCACAGAATGATGTACACCTCATAGTCCGGCAGCCAGCACGAGTTTCTGCAGGGAACGAGGCCGACAATGAGACTTTCACAGAATGATGTACACCTCATAGTCCGGCAGCCAGCACGAGTTTCAGCAGGGAACGAGGCCGACAATGAGACTTTCACAGAATGATGTACACCTCATAGTCCGGCAGCCAGCACGAGTTTCTGCAGGGAACGAGGCCGACAATGAGACTTTCACAGAATGATGTACACCTCATAGTCCGGCAGACAGCACGAGTTTGTGCAGGGAACGAGGCCGAAAATGAGACTTTCACAGACTGATGTGCACCTCATAGTCCGGCAGACAGCACGAGTTTCTGCAGGGAACGAGGCCGAAGATGAGACTTTCAAAGACTGATGTGCACCTCATAGTCCGGCAGCCAGCACGAGTTTGTGCAGGGAACGGGGCCGAAGATGAGACTTTCACAGACTGATGTGCACCTCATAGTCCGGCAGCCAGAACGAGTTTCTGCAGGGAACGAGGCCGAGGATGAGACTTTCACAGACTGATGTGCACCTCATAGTCCGGCAGCCAGCACCAGTTTCTGCAGGGAACGAGGCCGACAATTAGACTTTCACAGACTGATGTGCACCTCATAGTCCGGCAGCCAGAACGAGTTTCTGCAGGGAACGAGGCCGAAGATGAGATTTTCACAAAATGATGTACACCTCATGGCCCGGCAGACAGCACCAGTTTCTGCAGGGAACGAGGCCGAAAGTGAGACTTTCGCAGAATGATGTACACTTCATAGTCCGGCAGCCAGCACGAGTTTCTGCAGGGAACGAGGCCGACAATGAGACTTTCACAGACTGATGTGCACCTCATAGTCCGGCAGCCAGCACCAGTTTCTGCAGGGAACGAGGCCGACAATTAGACTTTCACAGACTGATGTGCACCTCATAGTCCGGCAGCCAGAACGAGTTTCTGCAGGGAACGAGGCCGAAGATGAGACTCTTACAGAATGATGTACACCTCATAGCCCGGCAGACAGCACGAGTTTCTACAGGGAACGAGGCCGAAAGTGAGACTCTTACAAAATGATGTACACCTCATGGCCCGGCAGACAGCACCAGTTTCTGCAGGGAACGAGGCCGAAAGTCAGACTTTCGCAGAATGATGTACACTTCATAGTCCGGCAGCCAGAACGAGTTTCTGCAGGGAACGAGGCCGAGGATGAGACTTTCACAGACTGATGTGCACCTCATAGTCCGGCAGCCAGCACCAGTTTCTGCAGGGAACGAGGCCGACAATTAGACTTTCACAGACTGATGTGCACCTCATAGTCCGGCAGCCAGAACGAGTTTCTGCAGGGAACGAGGCCGAAGATGAGACTCTTACAGAATGATGTACACCTCATAGCCCGGCAGACAGCACGAGTTTCTACAGGGAACGAGGCCGAAAGTGAGACTCTTACAAAATGATGTACACCTCATGGCCCGGCAGACAGCACCAGTTTCTGCAGGGAACGAGGCCGAAAGTGAGACTTTCGCAGAATGATGTACACTTCATAGTCCGGCAGCCAGCACGAGTTTCTGCAGGGAACGAGGCCGAAAGTGAGACTTTCACAGAATGATGTAAAGCCTTTGCCTTCTACGAATTTGCGCGTTTGCCGAGTTGGTTCCTCTTCTTGTCAGACTGGATCAAAGAAAAACAAATGTAAATCCAATGGGACGCAGATCCACAGTTGTTGGCTGGAATGAAATTTTCTATGTTTTCTCTGATTAAACGAAAAGTACTGAGCCCAGAGTCATAATTTTTGGCATGGAATGTCTTCAGGTCATTTCCCTTCATCTTCATGCACTCCTGTCTATAAAGCTAAAAACATTTAGATTTGGCGAGCTTCTTAATGTCGGCAAACACAAACATTTTGAGCAACTTTATCCACTTTCAATCAAATTCTCACATACATTGACGATGAGATGCATGATAATAGCACATGCACATTATAGGAAATGACCTGAAGACATTCCATGTCAAAAATTATGACTCTCGGCTTAGTACCTTTCGTTTAATCAGAGAAAACATACAAAATCTCATTTTAGTCAGAAACTGCAATCTGCGTCCCATTGGATTTACATGTGTTTTTCTTTGATCCTGTCTGACAAGAAGAGGAACTCACTAGAACTCGGCAGACGCACCTACATCATTCTGTGAAAGTCTCATTTTCGGTCTCGTTCCATGCAGAAACTCGTTCTGGCTGCCGGACTATTGGGAAGTGAGTTGACTGTATGGTTGAATGTCGACCTGTGAGACTGTAGTAGCATTCCGTTTCTGTATAATATTTCTAGCTGAATAATTGTCACTTATATTTTGACACTATAAAAGTATGACAACGTTGAAACAAGTAAAGGGGACACGGAAACAATTGAGGACTTTCCAAATAAAATAAGTCCATCGCATCAATAGGAAATACCGCAGATATCTGATCTGTTTCCAATTTGTAGTGGAATTGTCATTGATAAATAATTTGATTACTTATCACGAATTTCAGGAGGATGAAATGTTGTGAATAATGTTTACCGCTGATTCTCATGTAATTGTTAATAAAGAAAACCAAATTCGCCTATTGTATGTCAGATACTAACTAAATAGCGTTTATCTGAAGCAAGGAACTACACTGTTCGGCCAAATGGTCCGCATTAAGGGTATAAAAAGGTCTGTGTAACAAGGATCCGAAATTGTGAAAGATATGTCCAGATATAACAAGAAATTAACTACTACATGTTGAGTAATGCAGAGAAAAGTTCCTACAAAGATGCACTGCTATAAAATCTGGATAATGTCCGTATTTGAATGGCACAAATAAAGGTCCGAAGTAACCAATACAGTCCGCATTCTGGATGTGTAGGTATTAGTGGTACAAAAGAGAAAATGGGTCCAATGAACTTGTAAGTAGTGTTGTGAGCATATTTCACAGGTGCCAAAATACCTCCTTTGAATATTGAAATGACAGACAAATTCATCTAAGGCTCATTTCATTATGGATACTGTACATAATTATCAAATGATTATAGGAATTGGAAATATCTGTAGAAAAAATAAACAATTGTTATCTTCATTGCCAATGTTAGTTGGAAACATTTTGCAAAGTATTTTATATAAACCATCAATCGATTAAATCAATCGAGGTATTGACTGACAAATTGTCCTTCTTGTAAAGTGGCGGAAAGTGAAGAATGAGGTTAGCACGGCATGGGTAGGTATCTAAGGTAAGCAGAAATTAGACGGATGATTTAACGGGCCAATAAATCTTTCAATCATTTTATCATAAAAGACATCATATGGACCCCCTTGGATGTTCAAAATGGACCCAATAGTAATACTGACCACATGGTCCCCATATATTGACTCTCCGGACCTACGGATACGGACCATTTCATACCTTCAACACGGACGATTTTGCTTGACAGTGAATTGAATGTCATCTAAACAATGTCAAAAGTGTTTTATGATAGCAAAGTGACCTTAAACGGCGAGCAAATGAATGAGAAATGTCATTTTATCATCCGTTTTGACATATACTAGCGGCAGATTTGCATCTGAGACTGGAAAGTCAATGTTGGGAGGCAAACAGAAATTGGTAAAAGTTATTTGCTTTTTTATGTGCCGAATATAAAGAGGACTCCTCATTTGAAAAGTTTTGAAGTCAAACGGAAAGAAAGTTCAACGAATTATTAAAATTTCCTTTGATCTGTGTGCATGACTTATCACGGGATAGAATTCAGAGAAACTCAAGACTTTTCAATTTGAGAAAGTTGATGCGTCACGACCATTCGCTGCCGAAATAACAAAGGAACATAGAATCGTCATCAACGTGCAATACGAGGTCAGAAAGTAATCGTGCATGAAGTTTCATGTTTCCAAAGCTAAGTACAGATGTCTCAGTCGTGATCTCCAACCGGAACTGCTAAACAAGTGGAACTTTAGCGGCTTTTCATCAATATGATGAACATGAGGTTGTATGTTGAACATGCACATTCTTGCTGATCAACAGATTTCGGCCGATTATTCTAATCAGGCTTATGTCTACCATTGACGACATTCATTCCATGACTTATTGTCTAAAAATCACAATTACTAAAATCATGCAAATATAGCAATTAACGTGACGCAAGTATTGCGACCCGGTTCTTGTAAATCCATCTTCAAATCTTTATTCAATGTCGTTGACGGAACTGAAAGCCTTAAGCATGCAAAATGCTGATAGTTAGCGATGATAGAGCTGTTTATGTACTCATTGTTACAACTCATAAGAGAAATTGACAATGTCTGCCGTTTTCCCACTTTTTGAGAAATAGTGGAGGTAGTGCTCTAAGAGGCACTTATTTGGAATCAGGAAATTCAGGTAGGTAATAAATCTATTTCTAAATTCTCGATTGTTTTTGTTCGAGGATTCTGATTGCAGCTGAAGCAGACAAAGATAGTAACAACTATATTGATGTCAGATGCAACCAGCAGTAGGGCAAAAGAGGAAAAACAATTATGAATAGCATATTTCATAAGTGACTTATTGTACATCGGGTTACGGTTACAAAGAATCAAGACTCTCGTCTAGGGAAGATTTTTTGGAGGATGACTTCCATAGTTTTCTGAAATTGGATCAACTTCATGCAGGATCTTTGGAGTCTGACCTTCAAAGATGCCATGCTGGTCAAACCGACTTCATGCCGTCGGTCAAGCCAATCCACTGCATTACCAAACGGTCCAAATGCCCGAACTTCTTGAAATATTTCACACCGTAATATCATACTCTCCAGGCCAGCAAAATGACTAGTGACAAAAGACAAGCGCAGCCCCATATACTGAGAATGCCATTTCAAAAAACATCCCGAGAAATTTTTGCACTATCAATCTCATCAACACATATAGTAGCTGTTAACAGTTATTGGTGCGGAGTTGCCAGGAGTTCGTTCAATGCGCAGAAATTTCGTTTTTCGGCAGTAATGATCAGGTTCTTCTCTATAGACCAATGAAGGAAGCTATCGACCATGTTTTGTGAGTCATTGGCGTTGTCGTGTCGCAAGCTGGAGTAATGTCGTCGGCGTAGGCGACAATTCTTGTGCTGTCGAAATTCAGCAAGTCATTTATTAGGAGAACAAATAGAAGAGGATCGAATATTGACCCCTGTGGAACTACAATTACTGAATTCCAAACACTGGAGGGAGAAATAAGACGCTGAATTCGAATGTTCTTCATTTTGAACAGCAACCCTCTCATGTATGGCTAGGCAATGTCGACACTGATAATGCACAATTATTTTCTAGTGCGGTTTACACATGTAGTTTCACTCCACACTTGATCTCAACTATAAAGTGTCCTAAATAGAATTTTCTACCCTACGAGACTTGTTGTGCAAGAATCGTGTATTCCTTGGCCCCTCTATCGTGAAATTATTTTAGATCTTGCAAGTTGCTGCGCGTATTGTTGCTTATTTGCTTTCCATGAGCGGAAAATATCGCATTTTGGATACTTTACGAAGGACTATCTAATTACCTGACTGAAGATCAATTTGGATGGAAATGGACAAAATCAGCACTGGTGGGATTCATCAGAAATCTTGCATATCCGGAATATCGGTAGAGCTATACTGTATGCTACATAGAAATCGACAACAAGAAAAACCTCTAGAATGGAAGTAAAGCTTCATGCAATGCACAATAACGGCACATAAATCACACGCATTTTCACTTAGATGCACCTGGCAACGTCTGTATCATTGGGTTAGAATCAATCACATGAGTAAATCGAAGCTTTTAATTGGTTCTTGATGCCCCAACTTAGTTCCCTCGGATGTGCCGCGACCTTGAGTCGATTTCCATTCTAGCGAACTTCAGATAAACAGTTTATTTCTATGGTATGCTATAAAGAATTCCAGAAATCGGAAGATGTCTTAGCGATCTTCCCTGAGCAGCTGCCAGCCTTTGACTAGTGTAGTAGTCCGACAGCCAGAACGAGACCGAAAGTGAGACTTTCACAGAATGATGCACACCCTATTTCTATCACGAATCTGCGCGTCTGCTGAGTTCTAGTTAGTTCCTCTTCTTGTCAGGCGGGATCAAAGAAACAGTTCATCCAATAGGACGCAGATTTGCATCAAATGTTAGAATGGAATATTTGTGTTTCGCATATTACAGTAAAAAACAGTGCCCAGAGTTATAATTTTTGACATGGAATGTCTTGAGGTAATTTCCTATCATGTTGATGCCTATGAAGCCAGACATCAGATTTGGCAAGCCTGCTACTGTATGGTCGGCAGACATTTGGAGCAATTTAATCCACATTAACCACATTCCGAAAGACAATGCCGGTCAGAAGCATGATAATAACATGTACATCATAGAAAATGACCTGATGACAGTATTTTTTTTATCATAATTTGATAAAAAGTAGAAAACTTCATTTAAGCCAAAAACCGTAAACCGCGTGTTTTCTTAGATCCTATCTGAACAAGAAGAGGAACAAACTGGAACTCTTGACAGACACTGGCTGGTTCCAATCCTTCAAGCAGTCAAGTAATGTACGTACAAAAATGCTTAAATTGATCAGCAAGTATCATGTGAGCTCATTTCGGGCATTGAATACTGGAATACCCTGACCAGAATATCACAAGGCTTCAATGATGACTAACTTCAATGAACAGTATGCAAAATTCGACGATAAGTAAAATTCAAAAGAATATCCTTACATGATAGCGCGGTGTATACGAATTGATGAATGCAATCAATTTTAATACCTCACGTACATATCCTGCTGACTGCAATTCAATTATCAAGGACTTCAGCACGGGCCTCGTACAATTTTGAGGTATCAATACGCAAGCAGGGGTGGGATGTCAATTCATACGAGCTTTAATTAGTGGGCACAAATGCAGGTACTTTTTGACTAAACTATTAACTTGAATATTTTCTCCCTTTTTTCCCGATTTGAATTTCAAAGCTGCTAGAAATTGGAGCAAATATTCTTGATGCTAAATTCAATTGCAAACTATTGCTTCTTCATTCATATTTCTCAAATGATTATGCTTCAAAATTGTTGATTGATGTGTGAGACGGATATACTATCGGGATTAGAGACTTGACCTTCAGGAAACTTAACTTAGAAAGTTTTAAGACTCATTGAAAACAGCAATTTGCTTCCGTATTTATATACTGATCATAAATTGAATGAATCATTCGAAGGATATAAATGTCTTAAAACATAAAAAGATAAAGAAGCGTTCAATGCCACCACGGTCTGTCTCTGGTGCTGTAATCTTTTCTACCAAGCATGTAGTTGTCATATTTGAAACCATATCTGTAGGAAGGTCCAACGGCTTCATGCTGAAGAACTCTCGGAAAGAATGGAACTATCGGATCAAACCGTTCATGTCCAGCAGGAGTATCTGCAGGCAGACTTGAACCTGTAGCTTTGTTTTTCTGAATCCACATTTCGAAGATTTTGTCAATGAATGAAAGGTGAAGCCAATAGAGAGGATCATTAGGACTGCCGGCTACGTCATGGATGCTGCCGTTCATGTACATCCGCACCAAGTTGTGCATGTAGTAACCCTGGAAAGGAGAAATACAATCTTTATAGTACGTCTATAGAGCATCTTTTACCTCAATATCGAATGACTTGTGTAATGACTGCGCGTCTCATCATGAAATTTCTATAAACGTATTTTGTGCCAAGCGATCTCGCACTAGCAGATTAAACGCAAAGCGAATGACCTATGGTCCTATGTCATCAGCATTATGCCACCATTATGTCTCGCGCAGTTGGTTCTTCCCAAATTTATGGGACACTACTTTTGAAACTTGTTCGGTTAGATTGAATGATCGTAGTGCTCTGAGCCACAGGCATCTCAAGTTCTGACTCTTTATTAGTTTATCTGAAAACCCCCAGATGCCAATGCTAAAACTACAGTCATTTACGATCATTAATAGACCAACTCGATGTCATTCAAACGCTGATAAAGCTGACATGCAATTACCAGTAGTTCGATGCAAGACGCACCGATGATAAAGGATTTAGATCTATTTCGATATCTACGGTTCGGTCTATTTGAGCTACCGTCATTTTGACAAGAGACTTGGTCTCTTGATTCTATTGGAAGACAATTGATGTACGCCTTAGGCATCAGCCACGCTAAAAAGCAAAGCAAACATGAGCGCCCGAGCGAACGTATTTCCGCAAGATATTAATTGTTCTGCAACTGCTGCATATTTGCTGCAAAACGCTTGAAAAAACTAGCTGAGACCTAATAGAAACTTTTTAGTATTAATTCTTAACTTGCAAAGAAAGTGTCGATACTCACTGCACTGTTGCGGGAATCAATGAATCCTTCAACGGAATTGCGGAAACTTGAGGCGTTTGAGTAGATATTGTTAGGCGGGACATCCAAGTCAGTTAATGACATCACATGATCAACATCAGCTTGAGTTGGCAATTTCTGGAACCTTGGATCATTCGAGTACTCCCGCCAAAGATAGCCATAGATTTGAGAAGGATCGCATGTACGGCAGTCATCTATCTTAGCGTCTGCTGAGGACGTACAAATTGTTCCCCAATAGAAGAACGTAGATCCGTGATCAAGGTACTTCCGAATCCTATTTGGAGATTCATCTAAGGCGCCTACTAGGTCATTTGTGCACACTTTACAATTGGTGCCATCAACCCAATCCCAGTAAGGCATAGAAAACGGCTCTGGATAGTCAGTGTATTTGTGCGCTACCTCGTCCAATTCTATCTCAGCTTCCATCAGAAATTGACGATTCCAGGAGAGGAAACCAGAGCCTCTGTGAGCAAAGTCAAGCTGGTGAACGGACAGAGGACATTTGTCCATATCATCTGACAGCATTGTGCTTCGAGTAGCGTAAAAATGCAGGTAAGTGAGGAAATCATAAACCGAAATATCATAAAATTGAATCGGATTATCCTTAAACGAAACTGGATCCGCATTGTGCTTGGAAGAGACATCCATCACCACCCAATCAGAGATTTCATACTTAGCGATATCGAGAACTTGCCGGAAGTAATCTTTCTGGTCAGTGGTCATAGTCAAGGCATTACGACGGATCCGGCCGACTCCTCTTATCTTGCAGTTGTTGCCCCACCAGCCTGGCTTGCAGCGGTGACACGCATAACCAGCAAAGTTACCTTTACAAGCACAGGAGTGCGTAAAGAAGCTCGTTGGCCAATCCAAGCGATCGTCACTGCGTAGCCATCTCGCAACACGAGTTCTTTGTGAAGGACATATGTCAGCAATAGGCTCACAGCTGCCCCTGAGATTTCCTCCACAGACTGGACCATCTCTGTTACTGGGCATTGAAGGACAGCAGACTGCGTCATCCGTGGATGCATTTTGAGCACAAACACGAGGAAATTGAGACGAGCATGGTGTCCACAGGAAAACTTGTGTAAAAGTAAGCACGGAAAGGAGATATGCCAAGCGCAGTGCGTCCATGTCACTTCCAAGAAAGTCACTACAGAGGCAGCGGTCGTGTAAGGAGTTATACTGGCTGACTGTGAACAGTAGTCAATGTTAACGAGCTGATTGATTCCATGTTTCTTCGATGACATTGTCATTTCGATTCTTCAATTGATTTGCACATAGAAATCTTAGAATGATAAAATGGTTATTGCCGCACAGTAACGGTGCAAGACACAAAATTTGACAGGTCGTCTCTTCTTCTGTTTGACTAGAAGGGAAACATTGGAACATGTAACGTAAGTGAAATGGCACAATGTGCTGACTAAATACCATAGCAATCGAACAATGAGCAGCCAGTTCAACATTAAACACGCCAAATTGTGCAAAGTTTCAGTGACTTATCAACCGGATCACACAACAAAGAGACAGGCGCCTGCCAACTTTTTTGAAATGATCGGAGGACCCAACATTATCAAGAAAACTTTTGCGCAATGATCTGAATTCTTCGAATCTGAAGGAATCGTAGTGATCGGAGCATTTTGAAGGAATTCAGAGCAATTCATAATAATGATAATAATAATAAGCGTTTTATTCGTAACAAAACAATGCATGAAAATCTCCAATAGAAATTGAGGAGATTTATGAGAATATGACATGCGAGAGTACAGAAGTAAAGATTATGCAAAGGAAAGTCAAACTCTGTTGTTGTAAAGCACAGCACATGAAAACGAGAAGCTGTTTCGTCGACGCATAGTTCTTATGGCAGGTAGGATCAATCTGGAGCTGCGATTTGATTCAAGAGGGAGTAGATGATGGAGAATATGAGTTGGATCACGAAGTGCTTGACGAAACAATCTCAGAGCAAAATCTTCTCTACGTTTGGTGACGTTGAACATGTCGCATCGATCACAATGCCTGGTATTGAAACCGTGTATGATACGGAAAGATCTCTTACAAAGCGTAACAAGTTTCTTGTTCAGAACACTACCAGGATAAATAAACACACAAGCAAGGATTCGCAAGCGACGCACGACTATTTCTCCTATCTCTGTAAGGTAAAAATTTCCTTTTGCCTTTTATTAAGCTCCTGCATGTGCCATCTGTTTTAATCAGTTTGCACTTCTAGCAAAGTGATACGATTAAACAATCTAATTCTGTGGTCACAGCCCAGCGTGTTCTAGTTCACTTGTACTCAAAGTTGTGAGACTGGCAAGTATGACAAGTGCGACTTCTTTGCAAGTGTGATGCAGTACATTGAACCGATATCTATGTAATTCTACCTTAACAGTTCATCAATTAGATCCAAAAACGAATGAGTTTCAAACATATAGAGGCCTTTTAAGATTACTTCCTGATACATAGCAGTAGGATGAACATTTCAAAGATTAGAAGATCCGTCTCAACTGCTGATATCCAAGCAGAAAACTTCTTAGATTGCGATGTTTAAAGAGAAAACATTTAAAGGCGTGCTCTAGTTGTCTAGCGTCTCACTTTCCGTCTCTTGCAGAAGTGTGGTTTATCTAGACCTCAGGTCTAAATGAGCTAAAAATAGCTGCGTCCTAAAATTTCTGTTGCACGCTGTCTTGTCGACCACGCTGGTCTAGTGATGTATTCTGATCTGTTGTCATGAAAAATCAATCGCACAGCAAGTACTATAATAGGCGCCTGTCGCTTGTCGTGATTCACTGCTTTTTTCAAATCACAAAGATGGATTACTGCGAATTTATTACTCAGCACTCTCCCGTGTATCGCAATATTCGTGACCGTTCCAATCGACTGACTCTCTTCAATGACTACGAATTTCGCGATCGATTTCGTCTTCACAAGAGGTTAGTGGAATGCTTGGTGACACGCTTGAGATCACATTTGGAGCAGCCATGCGATAGAAGAGGTCAGCCCATTCAGCCTATGCTGATTTCTATGCTGATGGAAGTACGCTTCGTGTAGTGGGAGACCTGTTCGGAGTCAACATATCAACTGTCTCAAGAATTGTTCACCGCACGTCAATGGTGATCAATAACAACATGAAGGACATGATTCATCTTGAAGCCAACATGTTTGAGGAGTGCAAGCGATCATTTTATGAGATATCAAGCTTTCCAGGTTTGTCAAACGTCAACGCTTCATGTTCTTTTGCCTATAGCTCATACTAATAAATACTGTACATGATGTGAACATATTTGCAATTTCCGGCTTTATTCTTCAAGAAAATTACAAATTAGAGTAGTGTGAGAAAATCAGGTCCAAGTTGTGCAGAGTCTTCTCGTGCTCGACTAACTGATGCTCTTGCTGTCTCTGCTTCATGTTCAACTCCTCTCTAAGTATTGCCATCTTGAGATCGTGTTCATCCTTTTCATTCTTGATTTTCAGCTTATGATACGTATCATAATCACTCGCAATCATAATCCTCTTCGCCTCCTCAATTTCAAAAGTTTTCCTCTTGTCCTCCACTATTGGCAGGCTACTGATCATTTCCTCCAGGTGACGACGCCCAAATGGAGTGAACACAGAATTAGACAGGTCGTCTCTTCTTCCGTTTGACTAGAAGGGAAACATTGGAGCATGTAGCGTTATTGAAATGGCGCAATCTCCTGACTAAATACCATAGCAATCGAACAATGAGCAGCCACTTTAACATTAAACATGCCAAATTGTGCAAAGTTTCAGTGACTGTTATCAACCGGATCACACAGCAAAGAGACACAGACGATGTCAAGTTCTACAGAGAAGTTTGTGAACGTTTTTTCATGCGCCTGCTAACTTTTTTTAAAATGATCGGAGGACCCAACATTAACGAGAAAACTTTTGCGCAATGATCTGAATTCTTCGAATCTGAAGGAGTCGTGGCGATTGGAGCATTTTGAAGGAATTCAGAGCAATCCGCAAGCGACGCACGACTATTTTTCCTATCTCTGTAAGGTATTAAAAATTTCTTTTTGCCCACTTATTAAGTTCCTGATTGTGCCATCAGTTTGAATCAGTTTTCACTTTTAGCAAAGTGACACGATTAAACAATCTAATTCTGTGGGAGTGAAGTTTGGAGCTCGATCATTTGACTGTGACATGTTGAGCACAGCGCTTTTTTACTCCAGCACAGTGCATTAATAATTCAACTAGAACGACACTGCTTGACACGTGCTATAGATATCCAATCAGCACTCAGATGTACGCGCGCTTTTGGTTACACATTTTAGGCCTGAGGTCTAGCTAGTCCACACTTCTGCAAGAGACAGTCTATGTCATAGAAGTCCATTCTCTCCATCATACAAATAGCAACTGAAAGTCAGTCATGAAGTCAGCTACAAAAAAGAATAGAAAACATTTGAGCATGTCGACAAATAATGCTTCCTCTATACCTAAGTCATGGATTTCTGTGTTAATGCAACAATCTTGGGTAGAAATTTAGCGTTATGAGCACGGTTATAAGTCAATAACAAATCGACAAACCAATCGGACAATGAAATTCCGTGTGTCGACAGTTTTGAAACGGTTTCAGAAATCATTGGTCACGCGGTCCGATATCTATGATTCATACAATTCATACATCGAGGAACTGATGTCAGTTTGGCGGAAACCTGTGGCGACAATTTGGTGGTTACACCACTCTCAATTAAACTCGCACTTCACGCTGCTCGTGGTGTGACTAAGCGGCCAGGTCGCGGCGACTATGGCCGCCGCGGCCAAAAAAATGTGCGACAATGAAAGCGGCTGCGACAGCGACCGATCGACGCCATTTATTGAGGAAACGAATGAATGAGGAAGAGGTTTCAGCAATTTTCTATCTATTTGTCGCGGAAAGGGTCGCCAAGTGCGCGCTCTGTCATAAGCTGCAACGTATTTTACTGGTCGCCGCGACATCCTGGCCGCGTGTGCGTCGCTGCAAATCTTGATGGCCGCCACGACCAATTGGTCGCGTCTGCAAAGCAGGGCTGTGGAGCCGATGCGTTATCTCATCGGCTCCGGCTCCGGCTCCACGACACTGATGTGAAAGGCTCCGGCTCCGGCTCCGACTTCAAATTCAGGTTCTATCTATGCTGGTTATCCTGGATCCGTTGAACGGGTTTTTTGGATAACGGTGTGGCCTTTAGAGGCTTGTTACAATCATCAAATTAGTTTTCATTAACAAGCAACGACTTAAGTTAATAATAAAAATGATAATAGCCTAATATAATGACAAATAACATACTTGTCATATATTTTTGCATGAATTGACTATCTCTGAAAGATAAAATAAAGTTATAGCCAGGATTGGTTAAATTAGATAAAGATCTCCCGCACTGGCTAAATATAAATTGGCCTAGCCTGCAACCAGTCTACTACGAGGCTACATTAAATAAGACCACATGATTGATGATGATATACCTAATTAGCCGTCACAGGGGCCGAATAGTAGTATAAGCTTTTTAACAAAGCTTGAATATGAAACTGGATATCGTATGCCTCTAAATAGCTTATAGGACCTGTATCTACTCGAACATGGAAAGGGTGTCGGCTATATAGCCAAATATACCGTATCAATAAAGATATCAATTGCTTTATTGAATATTAAAGTGTATATAGGCTAGCTTAGGTTGCTATTGTTATTTGTTATTGCCTTTATTCAATAGTCTGTTGGTCCATGAATAATATGATCGGTGGATAGCCCACGACTCATCATCTGTAGAAATTGTAATTTAGATAGCCTCATTGCAGTGTAGGCTAGAAATGTACAATTGAAAATTATACTTAAAAAATTAAAAATATCTAATTTAGGACAAGTTTTGTAATTCTATGCAGCATACTTAATAAGTTAAGGCCTAACTTACATTATATTAATTTCGTATTTTTCATTATGGCGTAAAGTTGCACTAAATAATTCATCAATGATTCATGTATATTATTATATTCAATTTATGTATAACACATTACCACTATTCCTCTGATGATGGTTAGGCTGATGAAACTGAACTCGGAGTATCACACAGTATGTTGCAGGGTGCTATGCATAATAAAAATTTGACTGCGAGCACCGAGCAGAAATCCCATCTACTTTGCTAGCTTTCGAATGCGCGTGCGGTTTAATGTCACAGACAATAGAAAAGGGAGGTCAAAAGGTGCCTTTATTGAGAGCGTCTCAGTCTTTTTTTATTGTTTACATATAAGTCAGCATGATATCAGCATAAAGTGTTGACAGACGGAAAAAATAATAATGAAAATTCTTGAAATCCACAGGTCTATGACATTTGGGGAAATATTATTACACGATACGGCTCTTGTGCAGTCTTCCCTCCCATTTTTTCTCTGGTCAAAAGATGCAGCACCATTGGATGTCCGTTTCAGCATCACCGGTTTGAGTGAAGCATTCCGTGCTGTTGTAAAAATCTACGTGGGTAATTGCGATGTCATGGTCGCAAACTTCGTCAGCAAGTCAACATTGTATGTAATTTGCCTTCGGGTTTTTCGCATTGAAATATAGACTACCCTTTGAATTTTGAAGTCAAAGGAAATTCATTGTGAATGAGATACCTTTAAAATAATAGGGCGCTACTAGAAGTGGCTGGGTCGCTTATTGCTATAGCCATGTGAGGACTTGTAGTCAGGTCATTCGTGTGAGTGTGAAGAGTTCCCTCCAATCAAAATTGATCAAATTGAATAATCGATTGTTTTGAAAAATGTAGGTGGGGGGACTGCACAAGAGCCTACAATACAATCTAAGGAAATTGGCATTGTCACAGATGCCAGTAGCTTCTGCCAGTAGCCATACCGATAGATGATAGCCTACATAGTAACCGTATTAGATTTAAGACATTGCGCAAGAAATGTAGCTATATTATCTTTGCTGACTGAACTGGAAATGTGTACATAAATGACTGGCGACTTGTCTCTAGGAATCTACAATCATCTAGTTAGCATGCATATAAAAAGTCTTCAAATTAATGGATTTTGGAGAATACGTTGTCAATATGGAAATTAGTCTTACGAAACATATGCAATAAAAAATATTACACGTGTGTGTAAATATATAATAAATATAATACAAAAGAAGGCGGCAACTGCAAAGAAAGATATCGTGGAGGACAGATCATTGGTATACTTAAAAGACATCCTTAGATTTCAAATGATTTAATTTTTTTATGATGCCAATTAATAACTCTCAAAATTCTAGATTTATATCAAAGCTCAAACTATCGGAGCCGGAGCCGGAGCCTTTGTGATAAATCGGCTCCGGCTCCGGCTCCGACCAAAACCATCGGCTCCTTAAGGCTCCGGCTCCGTCTCGGCTCCGGCTCCACAGCCCTGCTGCAAAGTGCGCGCGCAAGTGGACGACTTCCCATCTCCGCAACAATGACAAAGCATTCCGCAGGCAAGTAAAGATAGTTTCTGACTCGGATCTAATTTATTGGTCGAAAATAAAAGGATTTAAAAAAGTACAGCGTGACGGCCTATCGCGTCCGCCTTCTTAACGGTAATGGTCAAAATGGGTTTGGCCCATTGACAGTGACCGTTAAGAAGCGTGGACGGCAGGCCCGTCACGCTGTAACTTTAAATCCTTTTATTTTCGACCAATAAATTAGATCCGAGTCAGAAACTATCTTTACTTGCCTGCGAAATGCATCGCCTGACTCGCAAACTGGTCAACTATGACAAAGCATTCCTGCTGGCCGCCACGACTTGGTCGTCGCTACCTGGCCGCTTAGTGCGCGCACGCCCTAAGTGACACGCCCGTCACGTGATTGAAACAGCATGACATAGCTATAAAACATACCTGCATGTGCAGCACCTAATTTTCATTGCTAACAGTAAGTCAGCTGCTGCATTGTCCACTCACATGTGTTGACATGATGGATGATGACCTGTTAGTTTGCTGTGACAAGATTTGGCAGATTAAATAGACGTCAGCAGGCTGCAATGAAATAGACTTCGCTCTAATCGCAGAACTGCACCTGAACTGCCACTGCAACACTGACGTCATGTTCTGTGTCAGAAGAAATTACGACTAACGTCATAACGCGGTCATCTTCATCTGCTGCAGAGCACATGAACTGCCAGTGTAAAGCAGACCTTAATTGTCTGATATTGAAGAGAGTATCGGATCAAAGACTGTAACCAACGGATAGTTTAATCATATCACTTTGCTAGAAGTTCAGAAATGAAACAAGGTCATATTGAAGCCAAAGGTAGTTAGATAACCAAGAAATACCAAATAATCACTAGGAATTATCGTATAACAATAACTTATCTATGCACAAGATACCAAACATCCCAATAGATGCAATCACACTGGGGACATGAAAGCCCCTTCATAAACTTTTACAATGCTATATGTAATACTATATAGCCTTATTCCTATTTTCACTAATAAGTTTTGAATACTTACCCAAGGTACCCAATACCGACAAATATAAGTACATACAATTTATCTTCAACATGTAGAACATCGTAATCGTAGGCATATCTTTTGTTGATATGGAGGAATATGATAGCAACTCGTGCGGGGATCCCGACAGGAATTCTATGCGGATGGGGTGGGGATGGGGGGATGGGGTGTGGATGGGGTGGGGATGGGGTGCGGATGGGGTGGGGATGGGGTGTGCATGGGGTGGGGATGAGGGGGAAGGGGTGCGGATGGGGTGGGGATGGGGGGATGGGGTGGGGATGGGGTGGGGATGGGGGGATGGGGGGATGCGGGGATGGGGTGGGGATGGGGTGGGGATGGGGTGGGGATGGGGTGGGGATGGGGTGGGGATGGGGTGCGGATGGGGTGGGGATGGGGGGATGGGGTGGGGATGGGGTGTGGATGGGGTGTGGATGGGGTGTGGATGGGGTGGGGATGGGGTGAGGATGGGGTGCGGATGGGGTGGGGATGGGGTGAGGATGGGGTGGGGATGGGGTGGTTATTGGGTGTGGATGGGGTGGGGATGGGGGGGATGGGGGGATAGGGTGGGGATGGGGTGGGATGGGGTGCGGATGGGGTGCGGATGGGGTGCGGATGATGAGGTGCGGATGGGGTGTGGATGTGGGTGTGGATGGGGTGTGGATGGGGTGGGGATGGGGTGGTTATTGGGTGTGGATGGGGTGGGGATGGGGGGATAGGGTGGGGATGGGGTGGGATGGGGTGCGGATGGGGTGCGGATGGGGTGCGGATGATGAGGTGGGGAGGGGGTGGGGATGCGGTGGGGATGCGGTGGGGATGGGGTGGGGATGGGGTGGGGATTGGGTGTGGATGGGGTGGGGATGGGATGGGGTGGGGATGGGGTGGTTATTGGGTGTGGATGGGGTGGGGATGGGGGGAGGTGGGGCTAGGGTGGGGATGGGGTGGGATGGGGTGCGGTTGGGGTGCGGATGGGGTGCGGATGATGGGGTGGGGATGGGGTGCGGATGGGGTGGGGATGGGGTGGGGATAGGGTGGGGATGGGGTGGGGATGGGTGTGGATGGGGTGGGGATGGGGTGGGGATGGGGTGGGGATGGGGTGGGGATGGGGTGGGGATGGGGTGGGGATGGGGTGGGGATGGGGTGGGGATGGGGTGGGGATGGGGTGGGGATGGGGTGGGGATGGGGTGGGGATGGGGTGGGGATGGGGTGGGGATGGGGTGGGGATGGGGTGGGGATGGGGTGGGGATGGGGTGGGGATGGGGTGGGGATGGGGTGGGGATGGGGTGCGGATAGGAAATCCATCCCCACGGCAGCCTTGGCTTTTTATCTTTGCAATTTAATTTTATAGCAATAATCTGTGGATATTAACAGACATTGCTGTAGCTTAAAATTATAGAATTTGATTTGAAATTCACACCATTCAGCAAGATATAAAAAGTTCTTCGACAAGGAAAATATGAAAGTTGATGAGAAAACTCTGATTACCAATGAAAGCATGTAAACTGAAAAGCTTATTGATGTAGTTCTCTTCGCGTAATCGAAGATCGCAGTGTCTTTATATTGTAGACTATGCATCAAGTCTTTATTCTGTCTTTGGGCAGAATTGCAGAAGTTATTGCTGGTTCAGAATAACTACAAACTTTCTGTTTGCTTGACCTCAGTAACCCTACAATAACAGATGGACAATAAATGCCTCTCTATTATGCTTCCTTGCTCGACATTGATGTCCTTCGCACATTACGTCATTAAATTTCAAGTTTGAAGATTCATAATTAATCATTCTTATCAATTGCAGGGATATAATTCATGAGAATAGTGTGTGGACATTTCTCTAATTGGCAGGAAATTTGATTTTGATTAACACATTAATCAATTTTGAATTATATTTCCACTACCCACGGATGACGCTGCCGGAAATAAATATTGGAAAGTAAGTGGATTCATAAAGTGATGACATTACAAGATAGTAGATGCAGTAATGAAATAATGCAATGATGTGGCATCGGAATTCCGACGAAAGCCACTGATAACCGGTCACAGATAAGACAGACGATCCGGTGGGCGGCAGATAATTTCATATTTCGAATGGTCAATCACTTTGAAAAAGGATTGGTTTTCTTAAACCTACGAACACCTTCTTCAAAAACCTAAACTCACAACGTTTTTTTACTTCTCAAGATTTAAATCCTCTTCTGTCATTTTGAATGTACACAGGACTTTGAGCATCAATCCTAAAGACTTTATTTAGTGATCTCGAAACATAGAATTGTGACAGCTAGATGGACAAATTTTCAAAAAAGATTATTAATGAATTCGAGATATCAGACAGTTGCTGGTCCTGCTCAAATTATAGTCAACGCTGTCGACGGGCAAAACTCGGTCCGGCCAGACCCTGACAGAACGTCATTTACCAATAGAAATTATGAGGCATATCTACAGTGTAGGCAGGGCTACCATTTAATGGGAGCCAATGAGGCTCGCACTCACCGGAATAAAAGGCATATTAAGCAAAACCACTTTCTTCATGAAGTATGAATATTTTTCAAAAAAGAATGATAATCTGAATTTACAAATTTATAATGTTGCGAATTATTCGATATTTGTCACCTCCAAGAATTTGCGTCAAGATTGTTTTGTCGTTGGAAAGCAGCTCGTGTATCTCACGGCAAGTCATATTGAGTTAATAAGTGGCACATTTATAAGAAATAATACAAAATAAACGAACATTATAGGAAATAAGATTCTTAAAAATAAGAACAAAATCATGTTATATGATTTCCTTCTTTAAAATAAGGACGGTATGGTATCCCTGAGCATAGGCTTACATTTCACTTGAATCACAAGTTAATTGCAATTACAGCGTAAACAAAGCAGCAGTTTCATTCATTTTGAATTTAAATCTACTAAAGCCGCAAGTGCACGTTGTCGACTGGCAAATGATCTGTCAGATCTTCGCCCTACTGGTTCCCATGGGAATTTTTATCTCTCAATCAAATAACAAGTCTTCATCATTTTTCTTCATTCAGTTTTCCCAACTTAACGTTGGGCTGGTCTGGGTGTTTATGAAGGCCTATGCACACAGTCGGTGTACACAGTGGCGACATATGTGCGTGATATGCTGATAAGTCTTACGCATATGCCTATTAACTAGTGATGTTAACGGTTTCAAAATTAATGTCCCCATTATAAAATGCATTCGTGAGATTTCCCGTGAGAAGATCCCTATAGTTAAATAATTCTCACAGAAATCCAGCAGAGCCGACCACTTGAGTTTTAAAATGCTACTTAATGTTACAAAACAGGGACAACTCAAACATGAGATAATTGTCGACTATCAGAGAAGGCATGCTGAAATTGAGTGTGCTCTTTTGTGTCCGGAAATTTAAAATTTCAGTCTTGGCGAACTCAAGGCGGCGCATTGTCCCCATTAGTGATATGCGATTAGATTTCGTAAACTCGACCATTACCAAAACTCACATTAAGGGACCGCTACTCGTAGAAGTCTATCCGGCTGTTCTTCGCATGAACGTGCGCTCAAAAATTAAGACCTAAATAAACGATCTGCTGTTCATTATAGTCTTCGCCAACCGTCAAGCATCCCCTGATAGTAGCCTAGATATCTACATGTTTTGACCATCCAAATTTCGTTGTTAGAAGTTCTTCATGAAAAGAAGATGACAAACCCAGTTGTATGCAAATACGTATCATGCAGACCCTTGCCTATTGGCCTTTTGTATATGCAGGACAAGGTATCTTTCTAGTATCTTCCTATCATTTATTTAAGATGCAGTTCAATCTCTATTCGCGATATAAGCTAATAATTATTATAAATGCGTTTGAATAGTGTTTGCTACAGCATGGGTGTGACCTACACCACAGGTGCTTACAAATGATTACAAAAGAAAGATTATGCCTTTCATCTTAATTATAGACCAAAGTCAAAGTTTGTATGTTCCATGAAGTAGACCAAAGAGGAATTTGTTTGAATTGCTGTTAACACACTGATATTGTGCACACGACTGTAACTCTGAGAACTTTAACCACACCCGACCGTAACCGAGAGACCTTTAGCCGTAACCGACTGTAACTCTGAGAACTTTAACCACAGCCGACCGTAACCGAGAGACCTTTAGCCGTAACCGACTGCAACTCTGAGAACTTCAACCGCAGCCGACCGTGACCGACAGACCTTTACCGTAACCGACTGTAACTCTGAGAACTTTAACCGCAACCGACCGTAACCGAGAGACCTTTAGCCGTAACCGACTGTAACTGTGAGAACTTTAACCGCAGCCGACCGTAACCGACTGTAACTCTGAGAACTTTAACCGTAGCCGACCGTAACCGAGAGACCTTTAGCCGCAACCGACTGTAACTCTGAGAACTTTAACCGCAGCCGACCGTGACCGACAGACCTTTACCCTAACCGACTGTAACTCTGAGAACTTTAACCGTAACGGGCAGTTGCTGTAATAATTTTGACCGTAATCAACCGCAACGTGATGCCTTCAATCGTAACTTAATGCAGCCGATCATAACTCTGAGAAATTTGACTGTTTGGGACTGTGACCCTGAAACTTTAAGTATAATCGGTCGCAACCACGAGTAGGCCCAATATAGCCGACCGCAATTGTGAGAGTTTTAGCCGCAACCGATCGCTAACCGCAGTTAGCCGCACATATTAATCCCCACCCACTTTACCCACAAGAGATAGCCTGAAGCACATTTTGTATCCAATGTCATAAAAACTGTCGTGCCGCTTAAAAATTTCAGTCGCAACTTTACAGCTTTGGTTTCCATGAACAACTGTTATTGCAACAATTCACAACAATTTAAAACTATCAAAACATTGTTTCAAAACATTGTCTTGCACAATCTAAAGCACAGAACTTTACTGCCCTTAAAATTCTGCTTTACATCCCATTGCCTAAAAGCTTGTATTTGATAGACCTTTCAGTGTACTCAGGCATTGTTCAACATCGTCAGCAGGAGCTATTGTTCTCCTTAAAATAAGCGTATATTGAAGTTTTATTTAAGGTCACCAAGATAACAGTCTATTATATCCTCATCACAACCACTTTGAAAGGAATCGTTCACCTTGCTTATTAATATTGCTGCATTGTGGTGTTGATATTAAGGGTACTGAATGTAAAACAATATTATGTAAAGCTAAATCCCACCATTTTGATGATTTCTCAACATAGAAAGCAAATATGCTTCAATTATTAATTCATAAAGAAAACTTTTTCTGTGTATGATGGAAATCAAACAGGTGTCATTGGAGTCAGGAAAGTAAATGAAATTATATATTGAAAATTAAAAGTACCCATTCAAATGCAAATCAAATCAGTAATCTCATTTTACTTCCACGAAGCAAGTTCATTTTTTTCACATTCGATCTTAGAAGCCTGGTGAAGTCGTAGAATCCAATGAAACGAACAGATAGTTGCCAATGCTGATTCTCTTTAGGGAATTCATTCAAATCCGAATGCAGTCGTCAATGTGGCGTTTAGTTACTATTTTGAGTATGATAGCAGCATACAGAAGACTTTTCATGTCGCAAGTGATTCAAAAGAACGGGGGTGTCTTCTTAAGTTTATTGGCTAAAAGAATTACTAAAAACAATATGTACAGGCCCAACGTTTCGCATGTCCACGCTTCCTCAGGGGCAAAACAGATAAGACTTAAGGCTAAAAACGTCAGTACAGCACAGGAGAACGCACTATCTTAGAGCGTTGTCCTTTTATACGTTCTGGTGCGGGGTGTGAGAATCAGACATCAGAAATCGATCAATTCGTGTTTACGGTTTATCGTAGGCTTCAGGCATTTAATAAAACGAGCTTCGCTCAACCGAGTGTCCACCGGACTCTTGCATTTTCCCAAGATATCTAATGTGAAGTCGTCAACAGAGGAAACCCGATAACAATTAATTCTGTGGTCGTTTTACGAGCGAAGCTCGTTTTATTAAATGCCTGATGCCTACGATAAACCGTAAACACGAATTGATCGATTTCTGATGTCTGATTCTCACACCCCGCACCAGAACGTATAAAAGGACAGCGCTCTAAGATAGAGCGCTCTCATTTGCTGTACTGACGTTTTTAGCCTTAAGTCTTATCTGTTTTGCCCCTGAGGAAGCGTGAACACGCGAAGCGTTGGGCCTGTACATATTGCTTTTAGTAATGCTTTTAGCCAATAAACCTAAGAAGACACCCCCGCTCTTTTGAATCACTTGCGAGTTACTATTTTGATTCCCACAAGCAATGGTGTGACTACATCAAATGTGTAGAGTGGAGATGTCTTCGTTCTTAGCCTCAATGTCTGACACTTGACTTCCTAGTGTTTCACAATACTTCCGATTGAATAGATTAAAAATTCATTCACTGACAATTTCTGATGTCTGTCCCCTATTTTCTTGAATAAGTATGGCTTCTTCAATGGCTAAAAGTCGAGCAAGGTTTTATTTTTGACATAGCAGTGATTGAGTCCATTCGGCCAATTTAGCCATTATTTGAAGCTTATGTTCATGTAAATTTTATTATCTTTATAAATGAGAATTTAGCATCACTCATGTCTTCGCTATTTTTCAATTTAATATCATTTAGCGCAGCACAATTGAAGTCTGATAAATCATTTATAAACCAATAATCCGCTATAAATATATCTTGGCGTCAACAATGTATTTCATCATGCATCATGTCGCAATGTTGGTTTGGAACTTCACAAATATTTTTCACTTATTGCCAAGAGTATTCAAACATTCTGTTACTATGACACAGGAAAACACAATTCTGGCAAAATGCCATTACCTCTGATGGCTCTGAAGTAAGAGAGTGTATTGAATTAACAGTTTCAAGTTGACTGAAAATCTCAACATTAACTTCTTGAGAAAATGTTCCATTGTTGATTTTGGAGGAAACATCGACTTGAAAGGATTCATAACCGGTTGATGATCAGACCGATACTATATGATTTCTTTTTTCCCTTTTATCTATTTTCGCAAATGTCAGTGATTTTGTTACTACAGCTCCCGTCAGAAAAAAGAGAAGCTCCTGAATATTAAAGTGCATGCATAACAAATGATAATAAATGATACATGGTAACAAATGATATGCTTCTCTTGTTTGAATCTAAGCAGAGATCGAACTGCAAAGCTGCAAGCTATGAGAAGCTTTGATTTCGCTGCAATGTGTCTAGAGCAATATAGAAAGGAGAAGAGAAAAAAGACGTCTAATATAAATCAACACCACAAGCATGGCCTACTTTTCCGAGGGAGCATTGTTGACAACTTTATCCTTAGAAGCTGAGAACCTTTAAAGAACAGAGAGAATAAGCTGTATATATCTGCAGAAATATTGCAAAACAGTAAAGGTAGGCCCATAATCTGCAGAGAACTAAGCGCGTGACTGAAGGAGAAACCACATACAAAGTGACCCTAAATTCTTTGTGCGGAAGTCTACCTGTAATCCGGATTTGTTGCCTGACGGGTGGAAATTTGATCAAACACATGGACTGCTTGAAGACGATGACTGTGAAATGTTTTATAGGTGGAGAGAGCAGTTTCCACTGGGTGAGCTCTTCTGTTGAGATACAGACAATTCTCCTTAATGAACTCGGCTTCGGCAATTCTAGCATCCACCAAGCTCTGAAATTTGTTCGTGAATTGAACGGCAAAGTCACAAATTATCAAGCTGTTTCCAGTCATTTTATCAAGTTGCTTGTTGAACTGTTTGAAGCTTTCTTTAGTCATGCTGTTCACGTAGTTAGTTTTTATGTGTTGGGGTATTGCCTGAGTCACAATCCTTTTGGTACTATCCATCACACATGCCTCATTTTCTGATGAAGATAGTAATGTCCAAAAGTTTAATTTTTATCCCAATTAGGAGCACCTAAAGTAAGCTGAAAGTTATAGCAAAAAGAGGAGGGGCGAAATGTGCGCCCATGGCATGATTTTTATGAATGATATCGAGAAAGAAGCTCTTTGTAAACAGAGGTACGGCCGTAACATAGAAATAACATGAACATCACAACATAACAATAACATAGAAATCATTTTCAAACGACATATCGATCATATCATCATGGATCCACTTGATCATGACACTGAAATGGTTGATGTGATCAAGAACGCTTTTAATTCCATCAACGAAGCAAAAAATAAATACACCATACTTTCCTCTTTCCTGCTGCGATTTCGGGTTCCAATTTCTTAGTTCGCACTGCGATTTCAATTTCGATTATTATTTTGAAAACCAAAAATATTGCGGTCTGACATTTGCATCATTGTAAAGACCGTGAGTGTTTGCTTCATCAGTTTGCTTAGTCTCGAAAGTATGGTTTCACGCGCCGCCGGGAAGAATGTATACGAAAGCTTTATCAAGCACCGAAGATGTTATCCCGTGGTATCCAGTCATGAACTGCGTACATGTCGCATCAATTCTGAATTCCACATGCAGTTTTGTGTTCCCTGTCTACATGAGGTTAATAAAGGAGTAGGGGGGGGGTGAAAGGCTATTATTTCCTTGTCTATCAACTGAAAGGTTTATGCCTTACAAGCAGTGTGCTATCTGAAATGTCTGATCTGATGTCCATGGAAATATATCACTTATCATCATGTTGAAATTAACAAGCATAGCGAACTGAAAATAATTGCTTATACAGTGATGATGGCGTTCACCGAAAATAGACATCCAAACACACTACCCAGAGATTTCTCCCTCGATTGATATTTCCAAAGTCATAACTATGAAGTTTCTTTACTTATTGTAATACTTATAAACATTCTATGAAATGTGGCAACTATGTCGAAACTACAACCTGAATTTCAAAAGTGCCAATACTACTATGATGAGGGGGTTGCAATCCATTCTGTGTGCTAATGCCAACCTGGGTTACCCGACTTCAAGCAAGTGACAAGCCGGGTTACCCGACTTCGAGCACGTGACAAGCTGGGTTACCCGACTTCAAGCAAGTGACAACCCGGGTTACCCGACTTCAAGCAAGTGACAACCCGGGTTACCCGACTTTAAACAAGTGACAAGCCAGGTTACCCGACTTCAAGCAAGTGACAAGCCAGGTTACCCGACTTCAAGCAAGTGACAAGCCAGGTTACCCGACTTCAAGCAAGTGACAACCCGGGTTACCCGACTTCAAGCAAGTGACAACCCGGGTTACCCGACTTTAAACAAATTACATTCCGGGTTATGCGACTTCGAGCATATGACAACCCGGGTTACCCGACTTCGAGCAAATGACAATCCTGGTTACCCGACTTCAAGCAAGTGACAACCCGGGTTACCCGACTTCAAGCAAGTGACAAGCCAGGTTACCCGACTTCAAGCAAGTGACAAGCCGGGTTACCCGACTTCGAGCAAGTGACAACCCGGGTTACCCGACTTCAAGCAAGTGACAAGCCGGGTTACCCGACTTCGAGCAAGTGACAACCCGGGTTACCCGACTTCAAGCAAATGACAAGCCGGGTTAACCGACTTCAAGCAAGTGACAACCCGGGTTACCCGACTTCGAGCAAGTGACAAGCTGGGTTACCCGACTTCAAGCAAGTGACAACCCGGGTTACCCGACTTCAAGCAAGTGACTACCCGGGTTACCCGACTTCAAGCAAGTGACAACCCGGGTTACCCGACTTCAAGCAAGTGAGAAGCTGGGTTACCCGACTTCAAGCAAGTGACAACCCGGGTTACCCGACTTCAAGCAAGTGACAACCCGGGTTACCCGACTTCAAGCAAGTGACAAGCCGGGTTACCCGACTTCGAGCAAGTGACAACCCGGGTTACCCGACTTCAAGCAAATGACAAGCCGGGTTAACCGACTTCAAGCAAGTGACAACCCGGGTTACCCGACTTCGAGCAAGTGACAAGCTGGGTTACCCGACTTCAAGCAAGTGACAACCCGGGTTACCCGACTTCAAGCAAGTGACTACCCGGGTTACCCGACTTCAAGCAAGTGACAACCCGGGTTACCTGACTTTAAACAAATTACATTCCGGGTTATCCGACTTCGAGAAAATGACAATCCGGATTACCCGACTTCAAGCAAGTGATAGGCCAGGTTACCCGACTTCAAGCAAGTGACAACCCGGTTACCCGACTTCGAGCAAGTGACAACCCGGGTTACCCGACTTCAAGCAAGTGACTACCCGGGTTACCCGACTTCAAGCAAGTGACAAGCCGGGTTACCCGACTTCGAGCAAGTGACAACCCGGGTTACCCGACTTCAAGCAAATGACAAGCCGGGTTAACCGACTTCAAGCAAGTGAGAACCCGGGTTACCCGACTTCGAGCAAGTGACAAGCTGGGTTACCCGACTTCAAGCAAGTGACAACCCGGGTTACCCGACTTCAAGCAAGTGACTACCCGGGTTACCCGACTTCAAGCAAGTGACAACCCGGGTTACCTGACTTTAAACAAATTACATTCCGGGTTATCCGACTTCGAGAAAATGACAATCCGGATTACCCGACTTCGAGCAAATGACAATCCGGGTTACCCGACTTCAAGCAAGTGACAAGCCAGGTTACCCGACTTCAAGCAAGTGACAACCCGGGTTACCCGACTTCGAGCAAGTGACAACCCGGGTTACCCGACTTCAAGCAAGTGACTACCCGGGTTACCCGACTTCAAGCAAGTGACAACCCGGGTTACCTGACCTTAAATAAATTACATTCCGGGTTATCCGACTTCGAGCAAATGACACTCCGGATTACCCGACTTCGAGCAAATGACAATCCGGGTTACCCGACTTCAAGCAAGTGACAACCCGGGTTACCCGACTTCAAGCAAGTGACAAGCCAGATTACCCGACTTCAAGCAAGTGACAAGCCGGGTTACCCGACTTCGAGCAAGTGACAACCCGGGTTACCCGACTTCAAGCAAATGACAAGCCGGGTTACCCGACTTCAAGCAAATGACAACCTGGGTTACCCGACTTCAAGCAAATGACAAGCCGGGTTACCCGACTTTAAACAAATTACATTCCGGGTTATGCGACTTCGAGCAAATGACAACCCGGGTTACCCGACTTCGAGCAAATGACAATCCTGGTTACCCGACTTCAAGCAAGTGACAACCCGGGTTACCCGACTTCAAGCAAGTGACAAGCCAGGTTACCCGACTTCAAGCAAGTGACAACCCGGGTTACCCGACTTCAAGCAAGTGACAAGCCAGGTTACCCGACTTCAAGCAAGTGACAAGCCAGGTTACACGACTTCAAGCAAGTGACAAGCCGGGTTACCCGACTTCGAGCAAGTGACAACCCGGGTTACCCGACTTCAAGCAAGGGACAAGCCGGGTTACCCGACTTCGAGCAAGTGACAACCCGGGTTACCCGACTTCAAGCAAGGGACAAGCCGGGTTAACTGACTTCAAGCAAGTGACAACCCGGGTTACCCGACTTCGAGCAAGTGACAACCCGGGTTACCCGACTCCAAGCAAGTGACAACCCGGGTTACCCGACTTCAAGCAAGTGACTACCCGGGTTACCCGACTTCAAGCAAGTGACAACCCGGGTTACCTGACTTTAAACAAATTACATTGCGGGTTATCCGACTTCGAGAAAATGACAATCCGGATTACCCGACTTCGAGCAAATGACAATCCGGGTTACCCGACTTCAAGCAAGTGACAAGCCAGGTTACCCGACTTCAAGCAAGTGACAACCCGGGTTACCCGACTTCGAGCAAGTGACAACCCGGGTTACCCGACTTCAAGCAAGTGACTACCCGGGTTACCCGACTTCAAGCAAGTGACAACCCGGGTTACCTGACCTTAAACAAATTACATTCCGGGTTATCCGACTTCGAGCAAATGACAATCCGGATTACCCGACTTCGAGCAAATGACAATCCGGGTTACCCGACTTCAAGCAAGTGACAACCCGGGTTACCCGACTTCAAGCAAGTGACAAGCCAGGTTACCCGACTTCAAGCAAGTGACAAGCCGGGTTACCCGACTTCGAGCAAGTGACAACCCGGGTTACCCGACTTCAAGCAAATGACAAGCCGGGTTACCCGACTTCAAGCAAATGACAACCTGGGTTACCCGACTTCAAGCAAATGACAAGCCGGGTTACCCGACTTTAAACAAATTACATTCCGGGTTATGCGACTTCGAGCAAATGACAACCCGGGTTACCCGACTTCGAGCAAATGACAATCCTGGTTACCCGACTTCAAGCAAGTGACAACCCGGGTTACCCGACTTCAAGCAAGTGACAAGCCAGGTTACCCGACTTCAAGCAAGTGACAACCCGGGTTACCCGACTTCAAGCAAGTGACAAGCCAGGTTACCCGACTTCAAGCAAGTGACAAGCCAGGTTACACGACTTCAAGCAAGTGACAAGCCGGGTTACCCGACTTCGAGCAAGTGACAACCCGGGTTACCCGACTTCAAGCAAGGGACAAGCCGGGTTACCCGACTTCGAGCAAGTGACAACCCGGGTTACCCGACTTCAAGCAAGGGACAAGCCGGGTTAACCGACTTCAAGCAAGTGACAACCCGGGTTACCCGACTTCGAGCAAGTGACAACCCGGGTTACCCGACTCCAAGCAAGTGACAACCCGGATTACCCGACTTCAATCAAGTGACTATCCGGGTTACCCGACTTCAAGCAAGTGACAACCCGGGATACCTGACTTTAAACAAATTACATTGCGGGTTATCCGACTTCGAGTAAATGACAATCCGGATTACCCGACTTCGAGTAAATGACAATCCGGGTTACCCGACTTCAAGCAAGTGACAAGCCAGGTTACCCGACTTCAAGCAAGTGACAACCCGGGTTACCCGACTTCGAGCAAGTGACAAGCTGGGTTACCCGACTTCAAGCAAGTGACAACCCGGGTTACCCGACTTCAAGCAAGTGACAACCCGGGTTACCCGACTTCAAGCAAGTGACAACCCGGGTTACCTGACTTTAAACAAATTACATTCCGGGTTATCCGACTTCGAGCAAATGACAATCCGGATTACCCGACTTCGAGCAAATGACAATCCGGGTTACCCGACTTCAAGCAAGTGACAACCCGGGTTACCCGACTTCAAGCAAGTGACAAGCCAGGTTACCCGACTTCAAGCAAGTGACAAGCCGGGTTACCCGACTTCGAGCAAGTGACAACCCGGGTTAGCCGACTTCAAGCAAATGACAAGCCGGGTTACCCGACTTCGAGCAAATGACAACCTGGGTTACCCGACTTCAAGCAAATGACAAGCCGGGTTACCCGTTTTTAAGCAAGTGACAACCCGGGTTACCCGACTTCGAGCAAGTGACAAGCTGGGTTACCCGACTTCAAGCAAGTGACAACCCGGGTTACCCGACTTCAAGCAAGTGACAACCCGGGTTACCCGACTTCAAGCAAGTGACAACCCGGGTTACCTGACTTTAAACAAATTACATTCCGGGTTATCCGACTTCGAGAAAATGACAATCCGGATTACCCGACTTCAAGCAAGTGACAAGCCAGGTTACCCGACTTCAAGCAAGTGACAACCCGGGTTACCCGACTTCGAGCAAGTGACAACCCGGGTTACCCGACTTCAAGCAAGTGACTACCCGGGTTACCCGACTTCAAGCAAGTGACAAGCCGGGTTACCCGACTTCGAGCAAGTGACAACCCGGGTTACCCGACTTCAAGCAAATGACAAGCCGGGTTAACCGACTTCAAGCAAGTGAGAACCCGGGTTACCCGACTTCGAGCAAGTGACAAGCTGGGTTACCCGACTTCAAGCAAGTGACAACCCGGGTTACCCGACTTCAAGCAAGTGACTACCCGGGTTACCCGACTTCAAGCAAGTGACAACCCGGGTTACCTGACTTTAAACAAATTACATTCCGGGTTATCCGACTTCGAGAAAATGACAATCCGGATTACCCGACTTCGAGCAAATGACAATCCGGGTTACCCGACTTCAAGCAAGTGACAAGCCAGGTTACCCGACTTCAAGCAAGTGACAACCCGGGTTACCCGACTTCGAGCAAGTGACAACCCGGGTTACCCGACTTCAAGCAAGTGACTACCCGGGTTACCCGACTTCAAGCAAGTGACAACCCGGGTTACCTGACCTTAAACAAATTACATTCCGGGTTATCCGACTTCGAGCAAATGACAATCCGGATTACCCGACTTCGAGCAAATGACAATCCGGGTTACCCGACTTCAAGCAAGTGACAACCCGGGTTACCCGACTTCAAGCAAGTGACAAGCCAGGTTACCCGACTTCAAGCAAGTGACAAGCCGGGTTACCCGACTTCGAGCAAGTGACAACCCGGGTTACCCGACTTCAAGCAAATGACAAGCCGGGTTACCCGACTTCAAGCAAATGACAACCTGGGTTACCCGACTTCAAGCAAATGACAAGCCGGGTTACCCGACTTTAAACAAATTACATTCCGGGTTATGCGACTTCGAGCAAATGACAACCCGGGTTACCCGACTTCGAGCAAATGACAATCCTGGTTACCCGACTTCAAGCAAGTGACAACCCGGGTTACCCGACTTCAAGCAAGTGACAAGCCAGGTTACCCGACTTCAAGCAAGTGACAACCCGGGTTACCCGACTTCAAGCAAGTGACAAGCCAGGTTACCCGACTTCAAGCAAGTGACAAGCCAGGTTACACGACTTCAAGCAAGTGACAAGCCGGGTTACCCGACTTCGAGCAAGTGACAACCCGGGTTACCCGACTTCAAGCAAGGGACAAGCCGGGTTACCCGACTTCGAGCAAGTGACAACCCGGGTTACCCGACTTCAAGCAAGGGACAAGCCGGGTTAACCGACTTCAAGCAAGTGACAACCCGGGTTACCCGACTTCGAGCAAGTGACAACCCGGGTTACCCGACTCCAAGCAAGTGACAACCCGGGTTACCCGACTTCAAGCAAGTGACTACCCGGGTTACCCGACTTCAAGCAAGTGACAACCCGGGTTACCTGACTTTAAACAAATTACATTGCGGGTTATCCGACTTCGAGAAAATGACAATCCGGATTACCCGACTTCGAGCAAATGACAATCCGGGTTACCCGACTTCAAGCAAGTGACAAGCCAGGTTACCCGACTTCAAGCAAGTGACAACCCGGGTTACCCGACTTCGAGCAAGTGACAACCCGGGTTACCCGACTTCAAGCAAGTGACTACCCGGGTTACCCGACTTCAAGCAAGTGACAACCCGGGTTACCTGACCTTAAACAAATTACATTCCGGGTTATCCGACTTCGAGCAAATGACAATCCGGATTACCCGACTTCGAGCAAATGACAATCCGGGTTACCCGACTTCAAGCAAGTGACAACCCGGGTTACCCGACTTCAAGCAAGTGACAAGCCAGGTTACCCGACTTCAAGCAAGTGACAAGCCGGGTTACCCGACTTCGAGCAAGTGACAACCCGGGTTACACGACTTCAAGCAAATGACAAGCCGGGTTACCCGACTTCGAGCAAATGACAACCTGGGTTACCCGACTTCAAGCAAATGACAAGCCGGGTTACCCGACTTTAAACAAATTACATTCCGGGTTATGCGACTTCGAGCAAATGACAACCCGGGTTACCCGACTTCGAGCAAATGACAATCCTGGTTACCCGACTTCAAGCAAGTGACAACCCGGGTTACCCGACTTCAAGCAAGTGACAAGCCAGGTTACCCGACTTCAAGCAAGTGACAACCCGGGTTACCCGACTTCAAGCAAGTGACAAGCCAGGTTACCCGACTTCAAGCAAGTGACAAGCCAGGTTACACGACTTCAAGCAAGTGACAAGCCGGGTTACCCGACTTCGAGCAAGTGACAACCCGGGTTACCCGACTTCAAGCAAGGGACAAGCCGGGTTACCCGACTTCGAGCAAGTGACAACCCGGGTTACCCGACTTCAAGCAAGGGACAAGCCGGGTTAACCGACTTCAAGCAAGTGACAACCCGGGTTACCCGACTTCGAGCAAGTGACAACCCGGGTTACCCGACTCCAAGCAAGTGACAACCCGGATTACCCGACTTCAATCAAGTGACTACCCGGGTTACCCGACTTCAAGCAAGTGACAACCCGGGTTACCTGATTTTAAACAAATTACATTGCGGGTTATCCGACTTCGAGAAAATGACAATCCGGATTACCCGACTTCGAGTAAATGACAATCCGGGTTACCCGACTTCAAGCAAGTGACAAGCCAGGTTACCCGACTTCAAGCAAGTGACAACCCGGGTAACCCGACTTCGAGCAAGTGACAAGCTGGGTTACCCGACTTCAAGCAAGTGACAACCCGGGTTACCCGACTTCAAGCAAGTGACTACCCGGGTTACCCGACTTCAAGCAAGTGACAACCCGGGTTACCTGACTTTAAACAAATTACATTCCGGGTTATCCGACTTCGAGCAAATGACAATCCGGATTACCCGACTTCGAGCAAATGACAATCCGGGTTACCCGACTTCAAGCAAGTGACAACCCGGGTTACCCGACTACAAGCAAGTGACAAGCCAGGTTACCCGACTTCAAGCAAGTGACAAGCCGGGTTACCCGACTTCGAGCAAGTGACAACCCGGGTTAGCCGACTTCAAGCAAATGACAAGCCGGGTTACCCGACTTCGAGCAAATGACAACCAGGGTTACCCGACTTCAAGCAAGTGACAACCCGGGTTACCCGTTTTTAAGCAAGTGACAACCCGGGTTACCCGACTTCGAGCAAGTGACAAGCTGGGTTACCCGACTTCAAGCAAGTGACAACCCGGGTTACCCGACTTCAAGCAAGTGACTACCCGGGTTACCCGACTTCAAGCAAGTGACAACCCGGGTTACCTGACTTTAAACAAATTACATTCCGGGTTATCCGACTTCGAGCAAATGACAATCCGGATTACCCGACTTCGAGCAAATGACAATCCGGGTTACCCGACTTCAAGCAAGTGACAACCCGGGTTACCCGACTTCAAGCAAGTGACAAGCCAGGGTACCCGACTTCAAGCAAGTGACAAGCCGGGTTACCCGACTTCGAGCAAGTGACAACCCGGGTTAGCCGACTTCAAGCAAATGACAAGCCGGGTTACCCGACTCCGAGCAAATGACAACCTTGGTTACCCGACTTCAAGCAAATGACAAGCCGGGTTACCCGACTTTAAGCAAGTGACAACCCGGGTTACCCGACTTCGAGCAAGTGACAAGCTGGGTTGCCCGACTTCAAGCAAGTGACAACCCGGGTTACCCGACTTAAAGCAAGTGACTACCCGGGTTACCCGACTTCAAGCAAGTGACAACCCGGGTTACCTGACTTTAAACAAATTACATTCCGGGTTATCCGACTTCGAGAAAATGACAATCCGGATTACTCGACTTCAAGCAAATGGCAATCCGGGTTACCCGACTTCAAGCAAGTGACAAGCCAGGTTACCCGACTTCAAGCAAGTGACAACCCGGGTTACCCGACTTCGAGCAAGTGACAAGCTGGGTTACCCGACTTCAAGCAAGTGACAACCCGGGTCACCCGACTTCAAGCAAGTGACAAGCCAGGTTACCCGACTTCAAGCAAGTGACAACCCGGGTTACCTGACTTTAAACAAATTCCATTCCGGGTTATCCGACTTCGAGCAAATGACAATCCGGATTACCCGACTTCGAGCAAATGACAATCCGGGTTACCCGACTTCAAGCAAGTGACAACCCGGGTTACCCGACTTCAAGCAGGTGACAAGCCAGGTTACCCGACTTCAAGCAAGTGACAAGCCGGGTTACCCGACTTCGAGCAAGTGACAAGCTGGGTTACCTGACTTCAAGCAAGTGACAACCCGGGTTACCCGACTTCAAGCAAATGACAACCTGGGTTACCCGACTTCAAGCAAGTGACAATCCGGGTTACCTGACTTTAAACAAATTACATTCCGGGTTATCCGTCTTCGAGAAAATGACAATCCGGATTACCCGACTTCGAGCAAATGACAATCCGGGTTACCCGACTTCAAGCAAGTGACAACCCGGGTTACCCGACTTCAAGCAAGTGACAACCCGGGTTACCCGACTTCGAGCAAGTGACAAGCTGGGTTACCTGACTTCAAGCAAGTGACAACCCGGGTTACCCGACTTCAAGCAAGTGACTACCCGGGTTACCCGACTTCAAGCAAGTGACAAGCTGGGTTACCCGACTTCAAGCAAGTGACAACCCGGGTTACCCGACTTCAAGCAAGTGACTACCCGGGTTACCCGACTTGAAGCAAGTGACAACCCGGGTTACCCGACTTTAAACAAATTACATTCCGGGTTATCCGACTTCGAGCAAATGACAATCCGGATTACTCGACTTCGAGCAAATGACAATCCGGGTTACCCGACTTCAAGCAAGTGACAGCCCGGGTTACCCGACTTCAAGCAAGTGACAAGCCAGGTTACCCGACTTCAAGCAAGTGACAACCCGGGTTACCCGACTTCGAGCAAGTGACAAGCTGGGTTAGCCGACTTCAAGCAAGTGACAACCCGGGTTACCCGACTTCAAGCAAGTGACTACCCGGGTTACCCGACTTCAAGCAAGTGACAATCCGGGTTACCTGACTTTAAACAAATTACATTCCGGGTTATCCGACTTCGAGCAAATGACAATCCGGATTACCCGACTTCGAGCAAGTGACAATCCGGGTTACCCGACTTCAAGCAAGTGACAACCCGGGTTACCCGACTTCAAGCAAGTGACAAGCCAGGTTACCCGACTTCAAGCAAGTGAAAAGCCGGGTTACCCGACTTCAACCAAGTGACAAGCCGGGTTACCCGACTTTAAGCAAGTGACAACCCGGGTTACCCGACTTCAAGCAAGTGACAACCCGGGTTACCCGACTTCAAGCAAGTGACAACCCGGGTTACCTGACTTTAAACAAATTACATTCCGGGTTATCCGACTTCGAGCAAATGACAATCCGGATTACCCGACTTCGAGCAAATGACAATCCGGGTTACCCGACTTCAAGCAAGTGACAACCCGGGTTACCCGACTTCAAGCAAGTGACAAGCCAGGTTACCCGACTTCAAGCAAGTGACAAGCCGGGTTACCCGACTTCGAGCAAGTGACAACCCGGGTTACCCGACTTCAAGCAAATGACAAGCCGGGTTACCCGACTTCAAGCAAATGACAACCCGGGTTACCCGACTTCAAGCAAGTGACAAGCCAGGTTACCTGACTTTAAACAAATTACATTCCGGGTTATCCGTCTTCGAGAAAATGACAATCCGGATTACCCGACTTCGAGCAAATGACAATCCGGGTTACCCGACTTCAAGCAAGTGACAACCCGGGTTACCCGACTTCAAGCAAGTGACAACCCGGGTTAACTGACTTCAAGCAAGTGACAACCCGGGTTACCCGACTTCAAGCAAGTGACTACCCGGGTTACCCGACTTCAAGCAAGTGACAAGCTGGGTTACACGACTGCGAGCAAGTGACAAGCTGGGTTACCCGACTTCAAGCAAGTGACAACCCGGGTTACCCGACTTCAAGCAAGTGACAACTCGGGTTACCCGACTTCAAGCAAGTGACAACCCGGGTTACCTGACTTTAAACAAATTACATTCCGGGTTATCCGACTTCGAGAAAATGACAATCCGGATTACCCGACTTCGAGGAAATGACAATCCGGGTTACCCGACTTCAAGCAAGTGACAGCCCGGGTTACCCGACTTCAAGCAAGTGACAAGCCAGGTTACGCGACTTCAAGCAAGTGACAACCCGGGTTACCCGACTTCAAGCGAGTGACAAGCCAGGTTACCCGACTTCAAGCAAGTGACAAGCCGGGTTACCCGACTTCGAGCAAGTGACAAGCTGGGTTACCCGACTTCAAGCAAGTGACAAGCCGGGTTACCCGACTTCAAGCAAGTGACTACCCGGGTTACCCGACTTCAAGCAAGTGACAACCCGGGTTACCTGACTTTAAACAAATTACATTCCGGGTTATCCGACTTCGAGCAAATGACAATCCGGATTACCCGACTTCGAGCAAATGACAATCCGGGTTACCCGACTTCAAGCAAGTGACAACCCGGGTTACCCGACTTCAAGCAAGTGACAAGCCAGGTTACCCGACTTGAAGCAAGTGACAAGCCGGGTTACCCGACTTCGAGCAAGTGACAACCCGGGTTACCCGACTTCAAGCAAATGACAAGCCGGGTTACCCGACTTCAAGCAAATGACAATCCGGGTTACCCGACTTCAAGCAAATGACAACCCGGGTTACCCGACTTCAACCAAGTGACAAGCCGGGTTACCCAACTTTAAGCAAGTGACAACCCGGGTTACCCGACTTCAAGCAAGTGACAACCCGGGTTACCCGACTTCGAGCAAATGACAATCCGGGTTACCCGACTTCAAGCAAATGCCAACCTGGGTTACCCGACTTTAAACAAATTACATTCCGGGGTACCCGACTTCGAGCAAATGACAACCCGGGTTACCCGACTTCGAATGCCAACCTGGGCTACCCGACTTCAAGCAAATGCCAACCTGGGCTACCCGACTTCAAGCAAGTGATAACCGGGTTACCTGACTTTAAACAAATTACATTCCGGGTTACCCGACTTCAAGCAAATGCCAACCTGGGCTACCCGGCTTCAAGCAAATGCCAACCTGGGATACCCGACTTCAAGCAAGTGACAACCCGGGTTACCCGACTTTAAACAAGTGACAATCCGGGTTACCCGACTTCAAGCAAGTGACAACCCGGGTTACCCGACTTCAAGCAAGTGACAAGCCAGGTTACCCGACTTGAAGCAAGTGACAAGCCGGGTTACCCGACTTCGAGCAAGTGACAACCCGGGTTACCCGACTTCAAGCAAATGACAAGCCGGGTTACCCGACTTCAAGCAAATGACAATCCGGGTTACCCGACTTCAAGCAAATGACAACCCGGGTTACCCGACTTCAACCAAGTGACAAGCCGGGTTACCCAACTTTAAGCAAGTGACAACCCGGGTTACCCGACTTCAAGCAAGTGACAACCCGGGTTACCCGACTTCGAGCAAATGACAATCCGGGTTACCCGACTTCAAGCAAATGCCAACCTGGGTTACCCGACTTTAAACAAATTACATTCCGGGGTACCCGACTTCGAGCAAATGACAACCCGGGTTACCCGACTTCAAGCGAATGCCAACCTGGGCTACCCGACTTCAAGCAAATGCCAACCTGGGCTACCCGACTTCAAGCAAGTGATAACCCGGGTTACCTGACTTTAAACAAATTACATTCCGGGTTACCCGACTTCAAGCAAATGCCAACCTGGGCTACCCGGCTTCAAGCAAATGCCAACCTGGGATACCCGACTTCAAGCAAGTGACAACCCGGGTTACCCGACTTTAAACAAGTGACAAGCCGGGTTACCCGTCTTCAAGCAAATGCCTACCTGGGCTGCCCGACTTCAAGCAAGTGACAACCCGGGTTACCCGACTTCAAGCAAGTGACAACCCGGGTTACCCGACTTCAAGCAAATGCCAACCTGGCCTACCCGACTTCAAGCAAGTGACAACCCGGGTTACCCGACTTTAAACAAGTGACAACCCGGGTTACCTGACTTTAAACAAATTACATTCCGGGTTACCCGACTTCAAGGAAATGCCAACCTGGGCTACCCGACTTCAAGCAAATGCCAACCTGGGCTACCCGACTTCAAGCAAGTGACAACCCGGGTTACCCGACTTTAAACAAGTGACAAGCCGGGTTACCCGTCTTCAAGCAAATGCCTACCTGGGCTACCCGACTTCAAGCAAGTGACAACCCGGGTTACCCGACTTCAAGCAAGTGACAACCCGGGTTACCCGACTTCAAGCAAATGCCAACCTGGGCTACCCGACTTCAAGCAAGTGACAACCCGGGTTACCCGACTTTAAACAAGTGACAATCCGGGTTACCTGACTTTAAACAAATTACATTCCGGGTTACCCGACTTCAAGCAAGTGACAACCCGGGTTACCCGACTTCAAGCAAATGCCAACCTGGGCTACCCGACTTCAAGCAAGTGACAACCCGGGTTACCCGACTTTAAACAAGTGACAAGCCGGGTTACCCGTCTTCAAGCAAATGACAACCTGGGCTACCCAACTTCAAGCAAGTGACAAGCCGGATTATCCGACTTCAAGCAAGTGACAACGCGGGGCAAATGAGCTTTATGCCACTTTGTAAAGCATATTTTTCCTGAAGTCGTGCATAACACCCCCGAAGTCAGCCCTATATTGGTTTTTGATTCCACTTTTTTATACATTTATGTATTTTACATATTATACATTATATTTTATATAGACCTACATACATTATCTCCTACCTCAATAATCAGATGAAATGAACACTGTTATCTAATTGCACATACATGTGCACATTTAGTATAGTAGGCCCATCAGGATTGGTTTTTCTATTTGCCTGCATGTACGTACACTATTGATGACATTGATTCAAGAATTAATTGTCTAGTCAAATACAAGAATTACAACATTGTAAAGTATGAAACTGCAACATCATTTATGTGGGTTTGACTGGAACCGTTGGCTGTCAACAAAAAAATGCCGAATCACACATAATTGATGTTGACGAAATAGTTTAAGCAGCGCTCCAGAGTAACCGTTGCATCTGATTAGGAAAATTTGCTGTTTTTCCGTTTCTAAAGGAAGTTCAAAGACACAATTATTTGAAAGTACACATTAATGAGTTTAGGGAATAAATCCTTTGATGAATACTCGGCTGTTTTTGTTCGAGGATTCAGAATGTAAAGTTTGTTCTTTATGATGCGCACGACGCCGTTCTCATGGTTGACTTGGCAGCAGTGAGGGGATACCGACACTGACTCCTGACTTGCATGCAGTTTTTTTAAATCCTACTATTTCTCAACTAAGTTTCCGTATTCGCATTTTCTAGCCTCTGTAAATTTCGTAAGATTTGTGCAATTTTTTTGACCTATTGTAAAATTATTCCATATCTTGAATAAGTTATCACGCGTATTGCTGCTCAAATGTTTCCATAAGTTTGCAAATTATATTGTCAAAGTGAGAATAATTGTACATTGACCTGATTGAAGATTAAATTGGATAGTGATTAAAATCAGTGTCTGAGAGCTTCATCGTGAACTCTTGCTTACCCGGAGTCGACAGACATAATTATGTTATATGGAAATCGAGAAATCGAATGATGTCTAATTAATGTTAGATTGTTTAAGCACTTTGCTAGACTGATTCAAAACGATGGCACATGCAGGAACTTACTACGCGGGCAAAAAGAAATTTTTAATACCTTGCAGAGATAGGAAAAATAGTCATGCGCTATTTGCCGATTACTGTAAACTCCTTCAAAATGATCCGATTGCCACGATTCCTTCAGATTCGAAGAATTCAGATCATTGCACATAAGTTTTCTGGATAATGTTTGTGTCTATTTGTGTCTCTTTGCTGTGTCACCCACAGAATTAGACAGGTCGTCTCTTCTTCTGTTTGACTAGAAGGGAAACATTGGAACATGTAACGTTAATGAAATGGCACAATCTGCTGACTAAGTGCCATAGCAATTGAACAATGAACAGCCAGTTCAACATTAAACACGCCAAATTGTGCGAAGTTTCAGTGACTGTTATCAACCGGATCACATAGCAAAGAGACACAGACGATGTCAAGTTCTACAGAGAAGTTTGTGAGCGTTTTTTCATGCGCCTGCTAACTTTTTTTGAAATGATCGGAGGACCCAACATTATCGAGAAAACTTTTGCGCAATGATCTGAATTCTTCGAATCAGAAGGAATCGTGGCGATCGGAGCATTTTGAAGGAATTCAGAGCAATCCGCAAGCGACGCACGACTATTTTTCCTATCTCTGTAAGGCATTAAAAATTTCTTTTTGCCCACTTATTAAGTTCCTGCATGTGCCATCTGTTTGAATCAGTTTGCACTTCTAGCAAAGTGATACGATTAAACAATCTAATTCTGTGGTGTCACCCGGTTGATAACAGTCACTGAAACTTTGCACAATTTGGCGTGTTTAATGTTGAACTGGCTGCTCATTGTTCGATTGCTATGGTATTATGTCAGGAGATTGTACCATTTCATTAACGTTTCATATTCCAATGTTTCCTTTGTAGTCAAACAGAAAAAGAGACGACGGATCTATTTCTGTGTGTCTAACGGTGTATGTTGACCTGCTGCCAGAAAAGATATTTAATTGTTTAAAAGGGCTAGATGAGAAATAGATGCCTAAATTTGAACCCATTTTAGTACGGTCCTTATCGTGGCAAAAAAGCATTACGGCAATGGGGCGAAATTGCTGTTTTTTCGACTGTGAGGTGTGCAATGTAACAAAAAGCCTTGGAAATGGTACGTGATATAAAGCATAATTCACTGATATTGTATGATAAGTTTCAAGAATATTCGTTCAGTAGTTTCCCTGAAAAAGATTGTTAAAGATGAGAGCGGTAATACAGCAATTTAATGCAGTACTGTCAATTTGGAAGAAAAAATATTCAGATGAAGACTGATGGGGTGTTGATGAACACTCAACTCCCTCTGTAGAATTCATGACCATTAACAAATTCAGTGAGAATCCGAATATTGTACTGAGGAATTGGCTATTGATAAGGCTCAGCCATGTAAACAACGCTTTTCGAGTTATTCACCAGGCTGAACGACAATATGGAACCAAGGATCCACGTATTGCAAATAATTAGCAGAGGGCATTTTAGGGCCAACTGGAATCGATCATCGGATGTCTGTCAATGTCAAAGATGTTGTCAATGTGCATTGTAGCATACGTAGTATATGTTGTTTGTTTGTATTTGCTTAAGCCAATTTTATATCAAATTTTCTGATAGTTCATGTTTATTTTTTCTGTTGTATCATGAAATATTATACCACAAAATTACATATACAGTGTACACGTAAGATTATTGCCAAACTTAGCAATCGCGTTTATCGTGGCGGGGCAGCGGTGGTCACAGCAACGATATACATGTACAACTATGGCCAGGCTTCGTACTTATTACAAACTAAAAATCTGCATGATCAAAAGTAAACACGCGGTTCATTTTTCTGTTCAGAAAAGTCATTTAGTCATGTATTTGGTGAATTGCAAGTGAACTTCACTCTGCTTTTATCTAAGAATGAAACAGTTGGTTTTCATTTGTGCTATACTATATAACATGCGCTCTTCAGGTTTAATAATGAACTCACATAAAATAATGCAATGAAGTCTAATTGAAAGAATTGTATCAACAGGATGCTGTTATTTACAACTGCGTTTTGCAAAACATCTGAAAAAGTAGAACAGACTATTATTTGTAGCAATTTGAGCGCTGTATTTAGACGCATAGGCCTATAAAAATATCTTGATCTATTATTAAAATGCGTTTTAGTTCTGTAATTACTAAAAAGAGGCAATGAAAATGAATATTTGTTGCTCGCTTACAAATACTTTCAAATTCATGCAACATTAGCTGATAATCACTGGTTTCGTTGCACACAAGGCAAAAACCTCCTTTCCTATCTAGCCCTTTATAATATTAAATATCTTTGGCTGCCAGCCTTAACTATCAGGCTGAAGAGTAGTCGCCGGCCTGACCCGCAAGTTTTGATCACACCTGCCGGCGGCCCCGACCGCCAAAAACCCGGCCAGTTCCAACCCTGAGGACCATACGCATGAACTCTACATGTTCGATAATCAAAGGAGCTTCCAACGAATGCCTGCACAATGCACATGTATAGGAATATCTCAAGGCAATTTGACGGTTCTGTCTAACATCATAGCTCCGAATTATGAAGAGCACGATAGCAAGAAAAGAATCCATTGTAATTTGATCATTTGTCCTCCTCATATTGGTATAAGTACGTTACACGTAGGCCTTCCATCATCATTGACTTTATCAGGAGACAAGAACTCGTGAATTATTCACAGGAATGTATAACTTGAATGTATGATGATTAAATAATGATGCGACAAATCAACAAAGTGACAATATTCTTAATAAATATAGCCAGTGGCGGCTCGTCAGAGGAGGCGAGGGAGGCATTGCCTCCCCATGATTTTCTGCGGCAAGATATTTTATATTCCTGACATTTTTCTACTCTATTTTGTTTAATTCATTAAAATAGTAACATTGATCACACGGCAACACGCCTCAGCCGAGCAGCGCAGATATCAAACTCGCTGTATCACAACACAGGGAGGCGTGCCTCACCTCACAATGTTATACGCGGTAGAGAACTTTGATGACACGTGATTGGCTGATTCATTCAGCTGCTTGTTTACAATGTGAAAGGGAGGCATGCCTCAGCCATTATTCGCGTTCGACGTTCGGTACTGCTGCTTCGATATGGCGTCCGCTGCGAATGAAATATGCACAGCAGAGGAGGTTTCCTATGTGGACAGCATTCTCGAAAAGCCGTTTTCACGTTTATCTATTCAGGAAAAGTTGGACATCAAGAGGAGAGGAAGAGAAACACCAAACTTATCTTCGGAATCGGGAAAAAAGCGTACTTTCAATGCTGCTTATTGGTACGAAAAAGTGTCACGGCTTGCTGGAAGCGTAAAGAGACGAAAGTTATTTAACTGACCTTGCCTTTTGCGAAAAACTACTTGCGGAACACCATTGGACAAGAACGCTTGAGTGCGCTAACACTCATCAGCATTGAAAGTGAAAAACTTCAGGAATTGAAGACAGAAGGCGATTTACGATAAAGTAAGTTATCGATGAATTTGCATCTATGACGAGAGACGAATAGAATTTTTGTATAAATAAATAAGCACTACAAATGCAAAAAAACTCCATCTGTGTTTGTTCATTTTTTAAGTAGGCCTATTTTACATTATAATATTTACTAGCCCTATATATATGACTTATTTTGGCGAGCACATACCTTTAATTTTGGGAATTAATTGATTTTAAAGTATCCATTTGTGAAGCGTGTCAAACTAC
The DNA here is from genome assembly GCA_907163375.1 of Prostheceraeus crozeri. NCBI lineage: Eukaryota > Metazoa > Platyhelminthes > Polycladida > Euryleptidae > Prostheceraeus > Prostheceraeus crozeri. Next base: position 46,768 of record CAJQUW010007351.1, on the reverse strand, counting down.
TACTGGCTTTTGCTTCATAGTTAAAATCTAATTTCAAATTTTTCATTTTTTGCCTCCTCATAGAAAATACCCACGAGCCGCCATTGGATATAGCCTCTGACTTAAAATTGTTGTTGATTAGCTTCTTATTGAAGTTGATGAGAAGTGTTAAGATATTTTGTGAATCTATTGATGATGTTTTAATGTTTTGTTCTGCTGAAGGAAGAAGTATTAGTAATGATATTTCTAACGGAGGTCTGTCTTATACATTTCTTTTTGCAAAGCGCACATGTAAATGCTGGCGTCTCGGCGAGTTTCTCCGCTGAACATTCGGGACAATGTTCAAATTCGTGTAGAAAAGATGAGTGCTCTTCAAATAGAATTTCAGCTTTGTATTAACAAGTGTGCTGTGCTTTGTATGTTGTGAGGACGATTTATATTTTGCAGTTTTCGAAGAATCTATTCATGCTCCGGAATTATGTTGACGGAGATAGTGAAGTTAAAATGAAATAAACCGAACGTTGACTTAAGTATTGTAACAAATACGAATTTCACGGGTTTCCCGGGCTGCAATTCTCCATTTTCATAATTTCCAAACGGCCTACTAACATTTGACAGTGGATCGTGGAGCATTGTTTGAAAAGCTACCGGTATGCGATAAATCTTGATTGACGTTGCATAGGTACCGAAATCGTCTTCGAACACTTAATGGAATCAAAAATTGATGGCATCTTTGACGAGTTTCTCTTATGCCTCACCTCGCGGTCATCATTATAAACCCAAGGGACTTGCGTCATAAAAAATTTAAGCTTCGGTGTAGAGAATTCTCAATCTCAGTCGCAAATCACTGGAATGCCCTTCAAAGTGCAGGAGTATCTCTCTTCGGTGAATCACTTCGAATCATGTTCAATGATGTACTTTTGTGGACTAGACATTTCACAACATCAACACTCAGTCAGTAATCACATTGCTCATGTTACTGTTTCATTGCCTGCTTGCGTCATTATTTTGATTACATGTCATCAATTTACTTGAATATAATTTTGACTTTAAAAATACGGTTATTACTATTATTATTCTTATAAATTGAAACGCTGTCATCGTTTGAATAATGATCAGATAGAACTCACCAAATCTTACACTAAACCTCAGATATTGTGAAGGAAATAAATTGTGAAATTCAAAACTGCAGTGATTGGTGTAGTAATCATGGTTTACATTTGAATAATGGCAAGACAAACATAATGCATATACGGAAAAGCAGGGAAGTCCCATCACCAGTAACCAATGTCTCAACAACCATTAAAATTCTCGGTGTAATCTTTCAGCAAAATCTGAAATGGAATGAACATGTTGATAATGCGATCAAAACAGTCAATAGTCGACTTTGCGTTATTCGAAGACTGAGAACTTACCTTCAACGTCATGACCTCATCGTCGCCCACAATTCATTTAGCAAGCGATACACGAATTATCCATTCGAGAAGGAGCAAGTTGCCTAATTCTGTGATGTGCCATTTCAATATTAAGGTTACATACAATTTCTTTCTAGGAAACCGAAGCGCGCGCAGATGAATCTAATTCTGTGGTCTCACCTGTCGGTCCCTACCGGCCGATTCCAACCCTGTGTCGCCTACAACAGCCGACTTAATGTTACTCTCACATTCGCGTGTCTTGTGGCACACGTAGACTGATTCCCTGCCGGTCGGTTTTGATTGTGCCGGTCACCGAAAACCCAGCCAGTCCCAACCCTGATAAACAGAATAAGTAGATAGTTGAAATAATGAAAGGTAATGGCCTAGCTTCGGATATCGTAAATTGGATTGCCGATTATCTCAAGGACACACCAAGCTACTGAGATTGGCTGTGCTTTGAGTTCATTCAATAAGAGGGTGTCAGGTGTACCACAGGGCTGTATTTGAGATCAATGCTTTTCAGTTTAGTGGCTACCTCCTCAAAAATGGTGTACCAATACTCTCATATTGTGTAGTATATTGACGATTCAGCTTTGTACATTCCTCATTACAGACAGTATTCAAACCAGCATAGAACGCAGGGTTGTTAAAAACATGATTTTACGAAATTGAACAAACAAACACATTTTTCATTTTAAACATAACTTTTATTTTTTCCTTTTCGGTAACATAAAGATAATTTTTGTAGACATTTCCAATAGACTCGTGAACATTATTTTGATAATTCGTCTTCAGTACGGTATGGAATAATATATGCTCGTGTCTTCCGGCGTCTTGAAATATGCAATAAATTAATGGTTATGTAGATACTATCTTATGAATAGGGGAGGGTGAGGCACATTGAGCATGTTTTTGAACTTTTCTGTCTGTGACATTTCATCTCCTCACGATGAAGTGGTTCAATGTGCCCCATGCGTGAGGCACGTTGAAACATCTTTACCTGTAATTATTGGTCTCTTATTCATCTTTATTAGACATTATGTATCAGATTTACAGCTTCAGTTCATGAATTATGAAAATCAAACAACAAAATTCATAGATTGAGAATTATTGGCAAAAATGATAGCAAGTGTTTCATATGAAAAGAACATGCTAATTTCTGAAAGCAAAATGTTCATAGATCATGAGAGTTCTCAGGTTAATAGCATTATTCATCGATAGAGGAGCCTTGTAAGGGAATTAGTGCTTCAAATGTATTGAGAAACAATTGCATTTATCATTGTTATCATCAATTAAAACATGCCATTGTCAAACATTAAACACGCATCAATTAAACATGCATTATCAAAAACCAAGGCAAGATGCATTAACATTTCAATTTGTTGTCCAGCAAGGGAAGTTTCAGTGTATTAAAACTCACATCATTTTGATTGAGATCACTGATTAATCAATAACATTTCATCAATATTAATTCATCGCCATGCTGCCCTGGTGTTATGGTGGTTTGTTCGCGAAAAGATTTGAAGCACACGAAAGCGAATACCATAACTGCTCAAATACTTCTAGATAGTCAATTTGGTGGCAATGTTGACAAATTTGTAGCATAAATCTAGTGTTAAAACTTTCAAATCGCTTCGTGCACTCAATAAAAGAAAGCCGAGAATCGAAGTGGTTCATGTATTGTATTCATTCGAAGTGTAATATGAACAAAGTATCTGTTCCTCGTCTTGGGTGGTTCAATGTGCCCCACATAGCGAACTTTTCAAAAACATGTTTGTGTGGAATTATGGTTGCACTCAAACAGTTTTAACGACTAGATTAGTGAAATCGATAAAAAACTTGAGAAAAATGCTGTCTAATGAAAATATACGCAATTCAGCGTAGCAAAGTGCTTCAAGGCAACAAAATTAGAAAAAGCTACCGACGAGTCAACTTTTAAAAGATGCAAAATATGATTTGAAGGAAAATATTATATCCTAAAATGTCTAGAAATTTTAAAAATACTTACTAGAAGGACAAACAACGCTTCTCCTCTCCTCATGTGTAATGAATTGGCGAGTAAGTCGTTCTGTTCAAAATTATGTTTATCACTTATATATTGAAACAATTCTATTTAACAGTCTGCCCATTCAGATAATAAGAGGACAGGTCTGTTTCCAATCAAAATATCAGATCTAGCTAACACAGCGGGATTACGCTATCTAAAATCTACCAGGTGTACAGGAGAATTAATATTAGTTCCTTAAGCTAAAACGTGAAATACAATTCTACAAAATATACATACAAATTATTTGACTATTCTTGGTGAGGTCATCAACAGGAACTTGGTCAGGACGATCGCGTTTCGACCGCTAAATCCTGGACGCTCAAACCCGACCAAGCGCGGTCCTGTACATTTAAGATGCACAGCCTCAAAAATTAAATCTACAGTACCTGTCATAAGTTTGGAAACCCCGTGTCCCAAGTCAGTGATTTTATGAAATTCATACTGCATTCACACGTATCCTAATTTTTTTGTCAAAATTATCTCACTCCACAGTAATAACCATAGAAATGGATGTTTCCCTCCTCTGCTTGTCTAGAGGAGACATGACGAAATGCCAGTGGCACCATGGAAGGCTAGCAAGGCGGGTCATGCTCCGAAGCAAAATTCATTGTTGAGATTGAAAAATGAGAGTAGATGTGGACTGGGGAAGCTGTAGATTCCGCTAGGACTGTCCGATTCCAATTATTCCAGGTGGGACATGAAAATTCAGATTTTCGTCTACAATTCATCTCGGGTATTTGACCAAATTTGACCGTGATCGGTTACAATTAGGTGTGCGCTTGAAGCCTGCTATTGTCATAGGCTGTTGCGTTGCCACTGATTGCAAAATATGTGCTTGGAATGTCCCCTAGATAGCAGAGATTCTATGGTAATAGCAGTTAATGATTTTAATGATTATCAGATATCTAGGCTGTCAATCCCATTGAAATACTTACTGCATTGTCGTCGTCATAGCGATAGCATAGATAGCTTACTAATACGGGTGTATGTTCTAAATATCAGTGACGAGTCATCTCATTTTCATTTCTGCATTGCAATGGGATCAGGAAAACAAGTAACTGACGCACAGAGAGGCGCGATTGTGGAGCGGAAAAGAGCAGGACTCAGCCACAAGATGATTTGCATACAGCTGAAAGTTTCAAAATCAGCTGTATCAAAGATTTTGAAACGATACAACATGGAAGGAAATTTCTCAGTTCGTAGCCGTTGCGGTCGACCTTCCAAGGTATCCAAACATACAAAGAGACGAATGAAGGTCATATCGGCAGATCCTTTCCTAACTTCTAATGATCTCATCCGAGAAGTATCTCCTCTACGGTGTGTGTCTACGGAAACAGTTTCTCGTGTTTTGCGGAAAGACTTTAACTTATGGGCTCGCAAAGTTCAGCGGAAACCTCTAATGACGAAATCCCATTTGCAGAAAAGGAAAGAATTTTGTATGCGAACAAAAGATTGGACAGCTGACGATTGGGGTCACATCATGTGGTCAGATGAGTCTAACTTCTATTTGTTTGATCAATCAAGGTGGCGTGTCCGAAGACCAAAACAATCTGATCCGTCCGATCATCGGTTTACCCAACCGACGGTGAAGCATCCTCCGCACGTGATGGTATGGGCTTGTTTTTCCGCCACTGGAAGAGGAAGTTTGGCTATCTTACCTCAGAATATCAATATGGATTCATCAAGATATTTAGAAACTCTAGAGTCTCATCTCCTTCCGTTCATGACGATCCGAGACGCAAGCATTTTCATGCAAAACGGCGCACCGTGCCATAGATCAAAGAAAGTCACAGAATGGCTTGAAAATCATGCTATCCAGACTCTGAAGTGGCCACCGAATTCACCCGACCTAAATCCCATTGAAAATTTATGGTGCATAATGAAAAGAAAAATCAACAAATTGAAGATAACCTCCATCATGCAGTTGAAACAAGCAATAATTGATCTGTGGACCCAACAAACTGATCCAATGTTGTGCAACAGACTTGTGGCATCAATGCCTTCAAGAATTCAAGCAGTGATGAAGAATAAGTACTATCCATCAAAATACTGATGCAAGTCGCCTGCCACGATAATATAATATAATAAAAACATTCATAGTCACTTCAGAAATACATGTAAATTTTGGATTACTTTGTATAGTTTTGATTTAACAAAATTATTGCTTCCGTGTATGGGGTTTCAAAACTTATGACAGGTACTATATAGTAAAGAAATAATTTAGCATCTATCAAAAAACCAGAGTCGCTATTGATTGAAATGTACCTCAGGCATTTGAAATAAGGACAGAAGTTCGTGACTGCTTTAGGACAAAAGTTCCGATTTTCTGAAAATATATTTTCTCTTTGAAATTTTGAGAAATCCTGTGAGAATAATGATAGAGACCCTAAACAGTTGAAATTATCAGAGGAATCATGCTTATTTCTTATAATTAATAATCTAAAAATCTAATTTTAATTTGTTCTATTGCTCAAGTTCTAAAACAATATTTTTATATATGTCTAAAAATATATTTTTAAAATTTGCATAAAACACGAACGTCCCTGCCATTTACTTAACGAACATGAGAATCCTCTACTCTCTATTGATCATCCGAAAACTCCTGGTATGTCAACCTCGCAAAATAGAAATCAATCTATTGCGAGAAAACTGATCAAACTAGCGATCATCAGCAGAAGAGATCAGGTTTTCTGGAGTCATCATCAATGATAAGTTGACTTGTGCATTACATGTGAAGCGCACCTGCAGGTTCGCATCAAAACGGCGCATGCGCCAAGGCTCCTAAAACCTGTTTTCACTAAGTTGAGCAAACACAGTGAGCGAAACTTGATGGTTGACGGCAAAGAGAGGCGATGCGATCGTGCGACCAGCCGAAGAAGTAAGCTAACCGAGCGAAGTCCGGTTTATATATATATTCGTATATATATCTATATAAATATCTTGTATAGTATGTCTTTGATCATTGGCCTTTTCCTTAGTTCATCATTTGAGACGTATAAGTCTATTGCTGGCCGTTCTTCTTTCCATTGCTCTTTGAGTGACTTGAAGGAATTTCTTCTTTCTCTGTGAGGTTAATTAGTTCCATGTTTCTGCGTACGTGGAAGACGATGGAATTACGTGAGTATTGAAGACGCAAGATTTCACTTATGAGAACATTTTTCTGTTTGCGAGTATGTCAAGTATAAAGATAGAATTTTATATAGTCGAACAACTCCGAACGCAGCATCGATTGACGATGCTGATGATATAATCATGTAGTATTTGCGAACGTCGTAATTAAATCTATCCGGAACCGATAGAATAAATAGTTTTCAACGTCATAAACTTGATTTAATTACGATGTTTGCAAATATAATGTATAATATTCTAATTAACGTGTATCAATTTACGTATTATCGATTAATATATATAATTATACGTATAAAGATCACACTAGAATCACAAATCAAATATCTTGTATAGTATGTCTTTGATCATTGGCCTTTTCCTTAGTTCATCATTTGAGACGTGATGTATACGGAGGACGTTCAAAAAGTTCGTGCCAAGACTAATTCAGTCCATTCAAAGAGTTGCTCGCGTTAGTCGCTATTGATGGAGTGTACTGACGTAATTGTAGATATCTCCATTGGCCTTGTAGCACTTGCTAAGGGTTCATTCACCGATTTCATGGTTTACTTCATGATTGATGAGTGCTGATCATTGATGCAATTGTTTACAACTCAATTGTCAAATGTTGTTGTTGATGCAATTGTGCAGCTAACTTTCATTTTCAATCATGGAGGAACAAAGAACAGTCGTTAAATTCTACGTTCGGCTTGGCAAAAGCATCGAGGAGCTATCGGCGGACCTAGTGCAGGTCTATGGAGATGAAGCAATGGCACCACGCACTGTAGGGAAGTGGGTCAAGCGATTCAAGGAGGGTCGAGAATCAACCGAAGATGATCACCGAGATGGTCGGCCATCAACATCCACGACACAAGACCAAGTCGATGAAGTGGAGCACATGGTCAGTGAGGATCCTAAGATCACTACTCGAGTTATCTCCAGAGCAACCAACATCAGTATGGGGTCCGTTGTCACTATTATCCACGAACATCTGAACATGTCGAAAGTTAGTGCGAGATGGGTGCCGCGGCTATTGACTTCGCTACATCGCGAGACAAGAATCGAGCTATGCAATCACCTGATAAACATGTTCGACCGCAATCCGGAAGAGTTCGTTTCGAGAATTGTAACCGGTGATGAAACATGGCTATACGGTTACGATCCGGCCACCAAGCAAATGAGCATAGAATGGCGAGTCAAAGGAACATCTCCTCCGATAAAGCCTTTGATGCAGAAGTCCATCAGAACCAAAGTAATGGCCATTGTGTTCTACGACGGACAAGGTGTCATCCACATTTAATACCTAAATCATGGAGAAACAGTGACCACATCCCGATACATAACTGCCCTCTCCAACTTGCGACAGTCTCTGAGACGGTTCAGACGGGGAAAGCTTTCTCGTGGAATCCTTTTTCACCATGACAATGCCCCCGCTCACAGAAGCCGTCAATGTGTCACAGCCCTCTCTCAGCATGGATTTGAAATCTTGCCTCATCCCCCATACAGTCCTGATTTATCCCCGTGTGATTTCCATCTATTCCCACAAATCAAACGGCAACTGAAAGGCAGGCGATTCAAAGATGTCAGCGAATTGAAGGCGGCCTTCGAGGATCCTCTCGCCGAGAAACCGATGGATTTCTTCGAGGGTGCGTTTCGAACATGACGTCATCGAGCTGAAAAATGTGTAATGAAGAATGGAGACTATGTGGAAAAATAACTTTCCTTTTCATATTTCCGCTCTTAATAATATGGAATTATAGGCACAGTACATGTATATTGTTGAAATCAAAAATAAATGTTGATTTACACTTTTGGCACGAACTTTTTGAACATCCCTCGTAAGTCTATTGCTGGCCGTTCTTCTTTCCAATGCTCTTTGAGTGACTTGAAGGAATTTCTTCTTTCTCTGTGAGGTTAATTGGTTCCATCTTCTACTTCCATGTTGGAAACCTGATATCCACTAGAATCACAACCAACAGTCCTTACTAGGAGTGATCTAGCGCTCTCATGAATTCTAACAATTTTTAATCGATGTCTAAGAATAATTTAGCTTTCATGAAGACAAACCAGATGGTACAAATATGGTCCGTATAGATATCCCCATGAATCAGAAATTTATGGTAGGCATGTGAAGACCCCAATAGAAATTCCTCTGAGGATCATTCTGAAATTTATTGCAACTACACCTGTAATGAATTCACGAAGATCGGACTTCCATCAATATTTACAGCGTGAAAGGTAAACGATACCCCCCAACTTAATTTTATGAATTGTGAAGAAACATTAATATGAATCAAATACCATGTGTTCGTCGTCGACAAGACCCTGAATCAAACAAGATAGCATTCTGGATTCCACTCTTTTATGGTGATTTCGTTACCTTTCATTATTCCATGAAGTATTTGATGCTTTTCGAATTCATTTGTCATCTTTCTTTACTGATGAAATTACAATGAAGAAGAATTGTGAGGAAATTAGGCCTACACCTGTTAACGTGGCTCATAGTCACTAAACATAATACATTGTTGCTCCATCAATCTAAGTGAGTCAATATAAGCCCTATATAACGGAAATATTCCTCAGGGAAGGAAGGCACGTCTTCAGCACTGGGGATGAGGTGAGGTAGTGCAGGGGGAACTTCCCCACTTTCGTTCCCCTCTATTCCAACACTGCATACATGTATTCGGATCTGGTACACTTCTTCGACACAGACACTTCTTTGACAAGTTGATATCTATGTTTTCGGACATTTGTTCGACAGAAAACTTCTTCGACAATACATTTGTTCGACACGAACACTTCTTCGACACGGACACTTCTTCGACAAGACATTTGTTCGACACGAACACTTCTTTGACAAGTTCTGCATGAATAATGCTTTATCTAGCATTGATTGATCGGAAATATCTTGCATCAATGATTCTACATGTATACTTTAAAAAATTTTAAAGTAATACAAAGTCTTCACAAATTGTTTTCTGAAAATCAAATGCCAATGTTGGACTATTTGCAAGGAATTGCAATGAATATCTCCTTAAAGTGACTTGATTTAGTGTTTTTGTGTATATGTTGTAGTTAATAGAATGATTATGAATTTGATTGAAAGTGTTTCTCATTTTATAAATGAAATAATTGTTTATGGATTTAATATGAATAGAATTTTAGGTACTGGCTATCTTTCGTCTTTAGGGTAATATCTTAAATTACAAATACGCTTCTAGTTCAATCTATGCGATGCAAAAATTATATTTTTTTAGAAAGGAAAAAATTAATTTAAGACAAAAAGAATAAAAAAAATACAAATTCTCAAAAAATACACAACCTGAAAAAGAAAAAGACTATAATTGCTTAATAACGAACAAACGTCGTGTCGAAGAAGTGTCCGTGTCGAACAAATGTCGTGTCGAAGAAGTGTTCGTGTCGAACAAATGTCGTGTCGAAGAAGTGTTCGTGTCGAAGAAGTGTTCGAAAATTTGTCGAACAAATGTTCGTGTACCATGTATTCATATAAAACTCCTAAAACTATCAAAGATTTGAAAGCAGCAATTACAGATAGAGATAGGACAATTGGCTATCATTTGTGCCAAATCGCATGTCAATCTGTGCCCTCAAGGCTACAAAAATATTTAGCTGAAGTTCGTCATAGTTTCGGAGTTAAGATTGAAGCTGAGTTGATAGTTTGTAGAGCACTTAATTCGTATACTCCTTTGTAATGCATCTATCATGAGTGCTTTCTTGTTTAATAGATTTTGCGTTGCATTTGACACACCCTGTTTTTGCAAATATAAATATGAATTTGCTGGTTTCAACAATCGTCAAAAACAAAACATCCTTGTATTAAGGCCTTAACTTAAGGCCTTAGGATTAACTTCAGAATCCTGCGGTCTGCCTTTGATATGCTCATCAGTACGAGTAATCAGGTGTCTACGAGTGTCATCTCTAATTTAGTCTACAAATTCAAATGTCGGCAATGCGACAGTTGCTACCTTGGTGAGACTCGTAGGAACTTGATTCTGAAGTTACAAAGCACATTCATAAAGTGACAGCCAATGATTTTTCTATTGTCTGCCGAACTCAACACACTCGCATAGCTGAATCCGTATAGATCAAAATGCATGAAACTGACAGTTTATTAAACGAATAGTCCGGCAGCCAGAACGACTTTCTGCAGGGATCAAGGCCGAAACTGATCCTTTCACAGAATGATGTACACTTCATAGTCCGGCAGCCAGAGCGAGTTTGTGCAGGGAACGAGGCCGACAATGAGACTTACACAGAATGATGTACACCTCATAGTCCGGCAGCCAGCACGAGTTTCTGCAGGGAACGAGGCCGAAAATGAGACTTTCGCAGAATGATGCATACCTCATAGTCCGGCAGCCAGAACGAGTTTCTGCAGGGAACGAGGCCGACAATGAGACTTTCACAGAATGATGTACACCTCATAGTCCGGCAGCCAGAACGAGTTTCTGCAGGGAACGAGGCCGAAACTGAGACTTTCACAGAATGATGTACACCTCATAGTCCGGCAGCCAGCACGAGTTTGTGCAGGGAACGAGGCCGACAATGAGACTTTCACAGAATGATGTACACCTCATAGTCCGGCAGCCAGAGCGAGTTTCTGCAGGGAACGAGGCCGAAACTGAGACTTTCACAGAATGATGTACACCCTATGATTACAACGAATCGGCACGTCTGCCGAGTTGTAGTGAGTTCCTCTTCTTGTCAGAGAAGATCAAAGAAAAACACATGTAAATGCAATGGGACGCAGATTGCAGTTTTTGACTAAAATGAAATTTTCTATGTTTTCACTGATTAAACAAAACGTACTGAGCCCAGAGTCATAATTTTTGGCATGGAATGTCTTCAGGTCATTTCCCTTCATCTTCATGGACTCCTGTCTATAAAGCTAAAGACATTTAGATTTGGCGAGCTTCTTAATGTCGGCAAACACAAACATTTTGAGCAACTTTATCCACATTCAACCACATTCTCACATACATTGCCGATCAGATGCATGATAATAGCACATGCACATCATAGGAAATGACCTGAAGACATTCCATGTCAAAAATTATGACTCTGGGCTCAGTACTTTTTGTTTAATCATAGAAAACATACAAAATTTCATTTCAGCCAAAAATTGCAATCTGCGTCCCATTGGATTTACATGTGTTTTTCTTTGATCCTGTCTGACAAGAAGAGGAACTCACTAGGACACGGCGGACGCACCTACATCATTCTGTGAAAGTCTCAGTTTCGGCCTCGTTCCCTCAATCAGGAAAATTCATATTTAAATGTCATATTTGCGAGAAAGTGCATGAAATAGGATTTACGTCATTAACCTGGCAAAAGAACGAAACAATAAATTTATCAGTATGAAAATTTCGTACATGTTAGTCATTCACTTACAAATGTGATAACGGAAAGTTTCTCTCAAACAGCACAGAAATGCGATAACATAACACTGATTGGGAACGGTTGACAAATGTCATCAGGCCATTTGAAGGATTACAATTCTTCCTTCCAGGCAAAGTATAATCCATCACATCATTAGCTGAGAGATTTAAGTTCCTTACTGATGTTAAATATCTAATAAATCTTTCCTGTGTAATTTACATGCGCACAAGTCAAAGGTAGGCGGTGTGGACAAGTAAAAACAAATCGTTTCTCCGTCATGTTCACTGCCTTCTTAAGCAGATAATTCAACAAGTTTTAATTTGTAGATTTCTTCGCGAGCTACATCGTTATGTCATCTCGCTCTGTTGATGGATGAAAATATTGAATCTTAGGTCAACTTCAGTATTTTGGGCATGGCAAGTTGATGTGTTTTCCACCAGGGATTACCAGCATGCGAGAATTCTTAAAAATTTGTCTGACCGGATCTTAGATTCCATATCATTGGCATATCAGCAAGATTGCTGATGTGATTCGGTTTTTGAATTATACGCCCTGCACTTGTCATGTTCATTATTAAAATTACAGTTCAAATTGCCAATAATATACTCGTACACAGATTAAAACATAATAATTGAGCTATTCCATATTAACAGATAAGGGCACCTGTCGCTTTTACAATGAGCCCTGATGTCCAGATGGACTCACTCAGAAATCCCTCTCTTTTGTCCAAGAAATTGATTGTAAACCATATAAACCATCCAGCTCTCTCTCTCTCTCTCGCTCACTAATAATCAAATATGCTGATGACACCACCCTCTGTTTCCCTCTGCTCAAACCCACGAATATCATCATATAATCTTACACCACGAAAACCTGATTTCTTGGTCAAATTCAACTAAGCTTCAACTTAGCGCATCGAAGTGCGGTGATTTACTGTGCGATGTATAGGCGCTCATTTTAACACGAAAGGAACGAAGTCGATGTACGTTGAGCACGTTGTAAAATGTAGTTCTCGTGGATTTTATACCCCCGTGTACTTCTCTCTCCTTTCGACTCCGAATTAGAAGATGTTTCAGCTTAATTCGGTCATCAAATATTGTTCACTACTCTTCGTTGGACTACGTGTCTGCTTCGAATTTACTTGTGCGACTACAGAGCCGCTTCTATATTGTCTGGTGGAAGCTATAGAGAAAAGTGTCTATATCTTCTCTACAAAGTCGGAGATAGAATATTCCAATGAAATGCATTGACAAAATGATGCTTGATGATCTGATCTCACCTGCAAAATTTACTTCCAGAGATTTCTTTTGGATTTTTGTTGAACTATGATCGTGCTTTTATCTCATTGCCATGTTCAGTTATAATTCTTTATCGACGATGAATATTTGGGACTCATACTCCCGATCGATTATCATTCATGAAATGCGGATGCTGATAATCTCTTTTCAATTTTGTCACGACGTCATGCAATGATGGTCGGTTTATTCATCTCAGGAACTCGGAATTCTGACAGTACTCAGGGAAGTTAAGAGCAATTATTATATTATTTATTATATCTATATACAGTAATATAATCGTATAAGATTAAGAATGCAGGCACTGTCAAGTGCATGTACAGCAGCCTTCAGTGAGTGAGATACTCCGATACTCGGTGTTGACCAGGGATTACTTTCACCTTTGTGGCTCACATATCTGAGAGCTCCTCAGGTGCTCTACTATATTGACATGGATCCTCCACAATATCTGTGTTTGAATTTTAAAGGTTTGATACCTTACAGTCTTCTCTTTCGATGTTTCTGTCCTCTCGTACCGCGATGTTGATGATGACTCCCACCTTCTGTTTTTACCGATAATTGCGATATCTGAAATTCTCTGGTCGGTACTTACATTGAAGTTGAGGTCTGCGTTCGTGACACGAACACGCCACAAACACGATCGTGTTTCGTGTCGTGTTGAGCTTGGCATTCGTGTTTGACAAGTGAGTCGTGTATTATTTTCGTGTTGATCAATATTTGATGACCCAGCCTGCTCTAACTATACCATCCTGGCCATTTGATTAGTATAACTTTTGATTTGAGTTAGAAAATAGTGTATTGATGCAATAACATCGATTCCAGCTGCTGAAATATGCGCCCAGGGTAATAGCGTGAAACCAGTCAAAATGTGAATATCTGGTTGGTCCTCCTCTGGTCTTCAGGACAGCTTCTATACGTTGTGACATCGATTCATTCAGCTTCGTGCAATACTCTTCGCTAATTTTGGTGGTCCATGCTTCCATCACCATCTTCTTGAGATCGTTGAGAGAAGTGGGCTCCTGCTCAGCAACTCGCTTTTTCACTACAGCCCATCAGTCGTTGGTGGGTCTCAAATCTGGAGAACTGCTGGAACTGCTGGGAGTGGTTCCAGGACTTCGATACCAGAGCTTAATGGCCAACTTTGGAATACATGTTGTCGTATGGCATGGGCCGCCATCATGTTGGACGATGTCATCCACGAAGATCTTACCATGACTGTTTGAGGCTTGCCTTTGAGCATCTCACGGTACAAGCTGGCTTTGATTGATGTCCTGCTAGTGGGTAGAAGCCAAAGAGCATCACGGCGATAGCACACTATATCATTGGGGATTGTTTCACACGCGAAAGAGTATTGTTGCGCGCGTCGTACCTGGCTGATATTTTACTGAACATTATGATATATCACCGACATTTGGTTTTACGCAAAGCAAGTCCTCGTCCGTAGATTTAAGACTCGTAGACTGTAGACTACTCGTACGTTAAATCTATTGACTTGGACTTTCTCATCGTGTAAAGTCTGATATCAGTGATATGCTTATGCAGGTGAAAATAAATGGCCGAACCACGAGCAACAAGCTTCTCCTGAGCGGACCCTCAGTCCTCCGCTGTGGTGGAGCGACCGCGTTGTACACTGTCCGAATTTGAGCAGAGCAGTCCACGCCACTGTTTCCAGACCAGTCATTCCGCTGCAAGTGAATTTTCAACAGCGGGGTTTGTCATATACAAAAAACGTTGTGATCTGAATCTAGAGAAGTTTGAAACGCGGCTTCTCATCACTATTTGATAGTGATCTAAAAGATTTGCTAAAAGATATGTACAATTCCAATAGCAATTGTACAACAGCAAATAGACTGAACATATTTTTAGCAGCTAATCTTTTCAATGTTTGACGAAATTACATGTAATACAAAGTAACAGTGGCATTCATTACACAGAAATATATGCATGTATGCAATAGCGCGGTGTTTGCATAAAATGACCATAGTTAATCCCAAACAGAGGATCCGGCCTTATATATAAATTGCACGTATAAAACTGACATACTTCACCGCTTAGTGCTACATGCAATATTTGAATATAACGTCCACTTTAAAATAGTTATTTATAGTTGGTACTGAACAAATTCGTCTTTGTGCCACTTCGCCTAATTTAGAATTCTTAATTAACTCACAATAACCGAGAGTACATTTCTATAAATCAATTGGTTCTATAAAATGAATAATAATAATAATAATAGACGCATATTTAATCAAGTAAAGCACCCCAATATTGAAAACCGTGAGGCGTGAATACATCAAGGAAATTACACACAAGAAAGAAAGTAAACTTAACAATGGGATCGTCATGATGAAAGAAAGAGAAGTCACTTTAGAGCAAATCCACTGTTGTACACTTTTGACATTGAAACAATGAAAGATCGATCACGAAGTGCTGACGTTACAATAGGCAATCTAAATTTTTGCGAAAAAGTCATCAAGGACAGTGTCAAATGATGTAGAGGGTGGTTCTCATTGCAAACAACATCGAGGAGCAATTGATAGCTCAAAATCCGCCTGCGATAACTTAGGGGAACAAAATGAGTACATTCACAATTAAGTCCACATATGATCAAATGAAATCTCCTTTGAACTCAATGGTCCATGCAACGACCTGATCATACACATGAGCAACTTGGGATGAGTGGTCATCTTTGAAAATTTTTCCTGCAATGATTATGTCGTCGGCATATTTGATCAACATTGAACTGTGTAAGTGACTATTAACAACAAGGTCGGAGACAAAATAGCCAAATATTGGCGGTCCAAAAGATGACCCTTGGGGAATGCCGCTGGACACGTCAATCAATTTGCTTTTACTGTCACGCCAACGAACCGTCATGCGATTCTATCGATTATTACACTGTTCTTTCATTGAAGTTTTCAACGATTTTAAGGTTTTTGTGTTATGTGGAAACAAATCCTATCTAGCAACAGCATGTAATTAAGGAAATGCAAAGAAAGAGCCTTAATTAGCTTTATCGGTCTCCTGTGCGCTCCTTGGCATTTCATAAAACAATCACCGCTCAACGCAAATGAGCAAGTTTGAAAAGTTAGTGAGTGCGAATCAGACGTTTGTGAGGGATGGATGATATCTCCCTTAAGATCAGCCACAGTTAAAACGGCGCATAACCGGAAACATCCTGTTCCAATAACAACACTGAAAGTCGAGGTAGAAGCTGCTGTTGAGATCTGAAAACAAACATGTTGATGTTTTGATATTTCCTGATTTGAAATTGAACAATGAGACCTCAGTGCACAGCACTATTGATAAACCTTTCGGCAACTTGTTATCTCATCCGGTTTTCTTGTAGTTCATTTCAACATGTCTGAATCCTTTGATTAATAATCAAATTAATAGTTGCGTATGACACGAAATATACGGTCGGATATCACAGATATCTATCTGCTGTTGAGTTTGCTTATTGCGATTGGAACAATAAGATGTCGATTAAAATCTGATTTTGAAGCTTGAATTACTTGCTGCGTTGATGGAATCAAAGCAGGTTTGATATGGAAATTCAACAACGGCCAGTTATGAGAATGTTTGGAACTGTGATGTAATAGCGCAATAGCGCCATCCGAACATCGACCATTGAAGCCGCTAGATGCCGAAGGCCTGTCTTTGATACGTTTAACTTTTACTCTATTATATCGGCCTGTAAATTGAAAAGGGGAGGTTTGATTACTTTTTTTCTAACTTTCTCAGAAAGATGATCTCCTATCACTTGCTGAACTACAATAGCGCAGGATAAAAGCAAGCAGCCCTATAAGTGACTGACACTTTTCGAAGTGCCGCAGTCTGGGAAGGTAGCACTGCAACAAATGAGGTCATGTTTCTAGTAAAACAAAGGAGAAACCGGTCCCTTGTTGGTGCTGCGAAGTTCGAATCACGATTGAAGGGCAATGGAGAGCGACCAGGCTATTTAATGGGCAATCAGGGGGTAATCCTTAGACGAAGGGGAAGTTTAGGGCAGTGTGATTGGGAAGCAATTAGGTGGCAAACTGAGTGTGATGAGAACACGAAGGTGTGCGGTTGGTGAGGTGATCTGGAGACTAGAGGTTACAGTGTGATTAAGGGGCATTTGGGGGGGGGGAGGTGCAAAAATTGTTCTCTTTATGTTTGAATGTGCAATAATCTCTATGATTATTGCTTCCATGATGAAGTTTATGCTCACCAAAGATTGCATGAATATCGAGAAGTGCAATAAACAGTCTTTATTACTCTTTCATTGAAATGCATCTGCACATAGAAAGTCTTTCATAAATTATGCATAGAAATCTCAAGAAACACCGCAGATATCTACAATTCCATAACGAATAGAGGTGGAATTATTGACAGGTATAAAGTTCTAATGGTCATAGATTCTGACGAGCTCTTGCAGAGACGTGTTGATCTCGAAAAATGCAAAGGATGGATACTTGAATATCATCTACCTTTTATGTGACAGCTTTCAGTTACCGATGATGACATCTACGCATGTATATGGCCAGAGATACAAAGAATGCATCGAATCGATGAGTGAAGAGGGACGAACGTAGATCTGCATGAAGTCTTTCATTTCACAATGACTTCGAAATTTGAATAGATTATTCACTTTATGACACGATACTCCAACAGATAATGAATTGAAGATGATTATTTCATCGTACAGGGGGGGGGCAGAATTCGTCAGTCCTCAGATGAGTCATGTAACTGCTGAAAATGATGAGATTGGCAGATTTGGCGTGGAAATGAAATATGAGAATAGGAATAGAATCTTATCTAATGAGAATTGTGAGACACGTGTAAAACAAAGAGTGAATTATAATTACCACCGAAATTTGCGACAAATTTCCAATTGCTCGGATACAGATTTATTATCAACAGCGCGACGTGTCGGCTTGCACCTTACTCATGCGTGATTCAACTGTCAAGCTAAGAAAATATTCACCAGTGTTCCGATGAATGGGTAAGATAAACATGCCATAGATATTCGTCAAAGTCATGCAAAAATGCTAAAAGTCGATAAAAGCAATATTTACAGACTACTGGTTACAAATATAAAAGTAAAAATGGAGGACAATTTTTACAGTCAAAGAGATTTCAATTCAAGGCCTTTGCAACCATTCCTTAAAAGGCCAGGGTCAGAACTTCTGATATACATCGATTTAAAGACGATTTTACTCTTCATATCAAGGAGAGAAATGCATGAAAAGCGCCGGCCACAAAAGAAATCTTATCTTTGGCCATATCATAGTACAACTATAATAGCTACAGGTAGGTCTTGACAATTCCGGAATATTGCTTGAAAAACTCCTAGAACACCAGACAGGAATGATACCATCATAGATAAAAATCAGGAAATACATTCATTAGTGGTGGGCAACCAAGTTGGGATAGCGCCGGGGAACTGCCATGAATAAAATCTGCACCCGCATTTAGTTCTTTTGGATGTCATCAACACATTTAATTACCATTCAAAATAGTTGAAAGCATTCATAATCCTGTAACAATCATTCGTATGCATTAATCCAGACTATTAGACTTTTAATGCTTGCAAAATGATAGCCTCACTGAGCAAGCTACGGTACTTGAGGTTGCAAGATAAGATTACAGCTGTAGCTCTATTCATTAGACGGGGGTGCTTGACCCTGTCAGAAATTTGGCTGTGGCCCATTTAAAACTGAACCAGCACAGCGCTTTTGTGACCTATAATTTTAGGGGTTTACCGCATTTTTAAACTTTTCATCAAAAATTGCTCTATTTGGATCCGCAGAAGATCAAATTCGTGATCTTCTCTGATACGTGCTTTTTTTGAAGGTCTGAAGTTTGCCATTTTCTATGACATTTTGTGTGAAATCATTTTTAACGAAGGGCGTCGATTTTGATATGACTGAATTACTAAGTCTATTAGGGTAATTCTATGTAACGTTTGTTTTATTTTGAGCAGTTAATTAATTTTCAGCAGAGGTTTTATACTACATGTACTTGAGAATTGTACATCAATTGTAATACACTGAGAATTGCCGCCCCACAATGGTTTTGATAAACTTTTATGCTTTTTTCTAATTATGGCACATAATGTATTCGGTAACGGTCGTTTCAAAACGACACAATTGTCAGTTACTTGCACACAAAGAAATTTTTCTTTTCGAGTAGATAATGGAGATCAGCCCTTTCGCGACCAAAGTGAAATTCCTTACATTATCCGAAGTCACCACCTCTGCACGCATTGGTCGCGAAGGGGTTAAGTTGTGATATCTCTACAGTATACAAGTTAGTAGTAATCAGTTTGTCAGCCAGTAAATAATCTATATTCTCATCAATGAATTTCAATGATTTCAATAGCAAGCACAACTAACACCATATAAAGCAGATTTAGCAAACATGCTTCATAGAATCTACAGGTTATCACTCGTGGGGTATATTTGAGTGGGCCATTTGATTCCCATCGACTTTTCCTGTGATGTGGCTACAGAGATAGATTGCTTTGTCTGCGTTTGTTGGTCTGGAGATGACATTTCTTCATACTGATGGTCACGCTTAGAATTAATCCTGAGGGGCAAGAAGATCAATTTTCAATTGAACGTAATGCAAATTGAAGTCTGAATTCTGACGAACTATATCATTGACACCGCATTCAACCTTACAGTCAGCAAGTTTGGATCGTGAGGAGTCGAACGATGTGAATAATATTTCCATCTGATGAATTTATCACGGAGAAACATTGAGTCAAAGATATGTACCGTTCACTTGGCGGATGTTCACACTTCAATGTGAGAACGACAGCTCGTGTGTTCCCTAATACACCTTTCCTCGCGCATTGCGCGCGCTTGGCCAATCACGTAAGCCAAAGGGAGACATATCTCTCCACCTCTCTCTACCACTACATATAATGGCTGAGATAGAATCGCGTCACCTCCAGAGTAACAGCGACAGTGTGGCGCATCTCTGAGAATGAAAATTCGCGTGCAACGACAACTCTGTGGGTCCAGCACTACAAACTGCATGCTTCTAATGCTGCTTTCTATTGCTCTTGAAGTTGTGAGCTTCGGAGTACAAGGTGTTCGGAAAGTCACTGTGCAGTGAAGATACATGTGTATTTTTATGTTTATTCCCTATGAAAAACAACATAGAGCAAGATATGCACGCCATAAGAAGAGCAATGATCTATAGTTTGAGACATGTGAACTGTGCTTCAGTTACTGGAGGCTATTTCATTCATCCCTTCATTCATTGAGTGTAGACATGCTAACACTAGAAGAACGCATCTTTATGATCGAGTATGTCTTTTACACGGATGATTTATAGCAGCAATTTCGCAGCCGATTTCCTGATCGCTCTCCCTCATAGGATTTGGTTAAGGATTCAGAATGTTAGGATTCAGAAGAACTTTCGAATTTTTGAACCATTCTTTTTTTGAAGAGACGGTGACTTCCCAGCGTTACATTAATAACATTTCTTCAAAATTCATCGGAGAACTTTCAGACCATGAGAAATCTCATACAGTGTTCCAGCAAGATGGTGCAACTGCACACACGTCAAACGACACGATGAATTGGCTCTCTCAGAATTTTGGAGATCGAGTCACCACAAAGGTTATGTGACCCTCTAGATTGCCAGACTCAACACCCTCCGAGTTTTGCTTTTTCAAGCCAATGTGTTAAAGAAACAATCCTTACACACTTCAAGAACTGAAAAATGAAATTCTCCGCACTACTTATTCAGTTACTCCTGATCACCTTGTGCGAGTCTGTGATAACATGATGCGACGTGTTAACGAATGCACTCAAGCAGGTAGTTCACACTTTCAACATTAATTACAGGCCTAATTGAAATTGTAAAATAAAGCGTCCATTGTACGGGAGGTGCATTGTAGCGTTTAAATAAAAAACAGTCTTAATTAAAAAAAAAACAGTAAATTATTATTAGTAATTAAATTAGTAAGTCTTAATTAAAAAAACAGTAAATTATTAGAAAACAGAATAATTTGTTAACTTATCTCTAGATTTTGTTAATGATAAATTTTGCAGAAAAATGAAAACTTTAACAAATAAATTTAAACTCCCTATCCGTATCACTTCTAAACCCGGTAAGGTTTTGGCTAATATTCCAAAGCGCTGTTCTCCTACCAATGCATGTCATTGAAATGTGTGTTCTGCTGTGGGACCCAGATTTACTTGCAACGATAAATATATTGTTTACAATTTTAATTGTAAAATCTGCAATAAAAATTATATCGGTCAAACTTGTCGTCCGCTTAAACATAGATATGCTTAACATCAACGCAGTTTGAAAAATCACGATCAAAAAAGTGCACTGTCTGAACATGTTAGTAAAGATGACAGCAATCTGACTGACGTACAAGTCAAGAACTTTGACCTTTCAATTCTAAGCAAACAACGTAATTCAGTTCACACGTAGTTGTCTGAAAGTCGTCACATAGCCAAGAATAAACCTCTCCTGAACAGAAAACATGAGATGATTTGATGGACCGCTCACTTTTACTATCTAACCCCTCGCCTGGTTGTACAGCTCGTGTGCCCTTGATAACGTCGGAGGACGAAACGCGTCGGGCCCTTGTTCATATGTTTTTAAAACAATAAAGGAAATTTGTCCGAAAGAAGGGAGCGACTGTTTTTTATTTAAACGCCTAATTGAAATTGTCAATGTCAATCTTGTTGTCATTTATAGGTCTATAGTTTGATAATGTTTTCAAATTTGTTCTAAAAAATGAAAATCAGTACAATGCATAGTTTGCTCTTACTTGTTTTTCATAGTGAAGGAAACATTAAAATGTACATGTATTCACTGCATAGTGACTTTCCGAACACCCTGTGGAACAACAGGAGTGAAGGTGCTTGTATGCTACGGATTAACCCCTGATGCTACGACGCTGTCGTAAGTAATATAAAGATGATTAAACATGCTCTAGTCCCTAACGTTGCTCCAGATGCTTATTAACATTCGGGCGTCCTAGTATTCTTCATTAGAGGTTTGCATTAGTAGTTTTTAGCTTACATTAGGAGCGTACGGTTTGCACAGCAAAACTGCAGCCGTATATCTCTGCGTCACAGTGAGGGATGAGGTACTGCGTTGTCCCTTATCAGTACATTAATAGCTGTTTTATTTAATCATTGTAGAAATTCTCAGGAGACGTCAGGCTTTGTAGTATTCGCTTTAGATTTCTAGTCAAATTGTCAATCTCTACTTTTGGAAAATGTGTTCAATGTGACATATTGCATGATTATGTCAAGCATGAAGAAAGTTAACGAGATTCTCTTTGCAAGAAATTCTTAATTCGTCTTGAAATGATTGAAGTTACGTAATAATTCGGTTATGAAGAAATGATTATTATGAAGATATAGTGGAGACAACACTAGCGTAATTGACTCATCATTTTACCAATTGCTGAAATAATCTTCCTCTGAAACTAAGAATTGTTAAGTTTTATCGGAAATGCTCTACGCCTTAAAATATTGCATTGGATTAACATCTGTCAGTCAAAACTCGAATCGAGTAGGAGGAGTAGAAATTGCATTTGTAATTCAGAATGCCAAATTGAAGAAATATTGAAACTATTCGACGAATAATTTACACTTTAATATTTCCATATCTCACTTGTCTTTTCATTGCCTTTCTGACCACTGGCTTCTTTTTGCTACGGCTAAACGTTTAACATCTAAACTTTGTGTTTTTACATCACCAAGTCCGAGAATTTCAAAACAAAGTGAAGATTATCTGATAAGACTTTATTGATAAGACTTTATATGATAAGACATCTGATAAGAGGTATGTTTAAAACATAGACAAATGATAAAAATACAACGAGGTACCTCATAAAAAACAGTTGTACAACTTTACCTTCCGAAATCGAACATGTAATACACAGAGGACTTCGCAAAGTGGGTTCTCTCTCATCAAACATGATATTCAAAGAATGGTTACTATCACTGACAATTATAGTAAACAACCGTCTACACAAGGTCTCGGTAACAAATGTCAAATCAAAGAAATCATGATTACAAAAAAATCTTGTTGCTAGTTTTTCGACCCGTAAAAGTTTTTCAAAGAAATATTTAGGGAGGTTGCAGAACATTTCTTAACAATTATTGAAATATGCAATTTCCAACATAAATCTTCAGAGAAAGTAATATTCAACAACTTTATAGATGCTACAGTAGAAATAGATTGTGTATTTCCAGAGCAAGAAATTTATAAAAGTGAAATCGACTTTTTAGTTATACAATTCGTAACAGCACATTTACTGTAATTGATCGATAAGCCAATATCATTCGACCACCTTTCGTTATGACAATTAACATCAGAATTTAAAAGATCTCAATGGCTGAATACAACAGCTGAATCACCAACCATCCTGTTAACGTATGTTGTGTCAGTGGGTGGGAGAACCGCAATCAGAAAGCGAGATTCTCTGCCTCCCGAAAACTTTAACCTCAGAAACTCAACCCTTGGTAGCAACCGGTCAGACGAATAAACTTGATACCTTACATCATCTAAAGGTCCATTTACACCGAACGCGGCCTGTCCTCACGCGCTCAGAATTTTCCCAGAACCTTAATATCTATGGGGCTGTTCGCACTAGACGCGGCGCCATAAGGTTTATTAAGGTTCTGAACGAAAATGCTAAGCACGTGAGGACGCACCGGATCTTGAGTCACGCAGTGTGTGTAGTCGGAAGAATGAAGTCATATAAATGATGGCTTAACTTAGCTAACTTAACCATGCGATGATAGGTACAGCCTTTTGAATTTTAGTTGGTCTATTTGCGATTGTAAGAAGTTGGAGAACAGTCCATCTATTGAAGGTTGTTCAGGGAGGCACCGTATGGTCGCAATGAGTGTCCGTCGATTGAACAATGTTTTCTCGCATTGTTATATCTCGGACTACGTGAAAAGTCATGAACAGTCGCGGATGTCTAGAACTGTCGCATCTGAGCTCACCACATGTAGAATGATGGCGGTCATAAACACCATTGCTTGATCGAAATCAAAAATAAGATCTCTCCCTTTTTATGTCACGAGGTTTAGTCACCTAATGAAGGTCATAAACACGATCATAGGTGAGGAAAAAGTTGACCCCGTCCTAAGAGAACGCCTCGGGCATGAGCATTGGGTGGTATATTTATCGACGCTACTATTGTATGTGGTTTGAGTTGTGTGAAGACTGCTTGCTCAAACAGCAGGATTTTCTGCGTGTTTCAAACGAATCCATCACCAATTATTGCACGATTGTATAAGGAGCTCAATAAATATTTTTATTACTGTACTGGAATGTAACAAACGAGTTGCGATATCTGTAAAGGAGATGTTATACCAACATTGTACGTGTGTGTTTCATTTCATGCCGAATCAATCGAAATGTCATCTTGTGCCAAACCGTAAATGAAATTGTAATTGAGACGTGAGAAATTGTAAAATCAGAAATGAAAAGTGTTGAAAGATGACAATTATTCATGCATTAAAATGAGTGATTGTATTTACAAAAGTGGCATGAAGTGAATGATGATGATGAAAACAGTTTTCTGGAATGAGAGGACGAAAATATAAGTAATCATGTTTCTTTCTGAATGCATTTTTCAACAATTCTATCAGATGATTTCAGCAACTTACTAAATATCAATGTAAACATATTGCGCAAACATCAGAAATACGAGCGTAAACGGATGAACGCGATGATCTATAATGTTTTTTATAAGTTAGTAATCGAGGCACAGTTAGAAAATTGTCAAAACCGAAGCCTCATTGACAACAGGTGCGGAACAAGGGCAGAATGCACATGCATGTCCGTAAAGCATTTAACGTGATGCATGCTTGAATAACATGAGCATAATTATAAAATGGAAACCTAATCATCAGTTTATATCTGTTTCTTCAATCCAGAAATTGCAGTCCAAAACATTGACCTACATTGAATGTGTCTTAAGCCAATTTACAGGATCAAAGCAAATCGAAACAGGAAGAGGTTATGGTGATGAATAATAATTTTCTTCATCAACGATACTAATCTTGTGATTGGTATTATTGAATAGTGGATAGTTGATAATATTAATATCTCTATCCATCATCGGCTTCGTGCGAAACTAAGTTAACAATTCGAAATTTGAAGTCATCTTGCAAAACTGAGTCGAACTTTGAAGTCTTGAGCTTCTAGATATCACGAGGTAATGTTTGTGTCCTGTTTCGTGTGATATTTAGTGCATCTTGCTATGTTTGACAATCTGATAATCAATATATCAAAGAGCTCAAGAGATGAGTAATATCATTTTTTAACAAACAGAATTCTCGAATCGTCTCCTTTACTTTGATATAGATTTGTTGTGTCTGCGGTTCGTAGGATAGTCTCAAGTTAATTTATATTGAGATGTCACTTAGGTAAACAAGAGTTTGTTTTAGCTGGCATATTCTAGAGGAAAAAGGAAATAGCAATCTTCAGACTGATAAGACTGTCCATCAAGTTAGCAATTTTTTTCATACTTGAGTCGATTGTCCGGTCTATCTATCTATTTTGACGGGAAATTGAGTTGATGCAATTATAAATTCAAAATATTTGACGTCGCAGTGGGAGCTCTTTAGTTCGTATGAGGCTCTCTCCCTGATGAGAAACAGGAATCTCCAAATTGTGTAAAACTTTGAAATGAAGAAACGATATTGCAGAGAAAGTCAAAGTTGAGGATTTGCGCGATTTATGTAAAGCTTGAAGTAACTAAATGTTTTTGAAGACCAAAATTTGAGTATTTAAAAAACAAATCACTATGTCGAACCATAGAGTCAGTATGTGTAGGTAATGCGTCGACTCAAAAAAGTATCTGTATACAGTGAAAATTTTGATATGAAAAGATTCAGTTTTTTGCTGAGATTACGTTCCTGCGGTTCAAAAAAGTATTTGAGCAGTTTTGAAAAAGCTTAATTTTTGCCAATTTAAATACTACCGACATGACGCCCCGCTATAAGTAGCATGAAACAAGTTGGATATCAAAAGGAATGAATATTTGCTAATAAGCATTCTAACTAAGCGGAAATTAAGCCGATTGTCAAGGGAATTTCATGAACCGCACTATAATGGAAATCTGTCGAGATCTTATTGTGCTTTCTTGGGTGAAATTTCAAGTTTTTCATTGAATTTTCAGCGGAATGATTTTATGATTCATAAAATATTATGATAAAATTTATAAGTTTCATTTCTTGAATCTGAATAGTGATGTGGACCCTTGCGTCTTTCAAGGGTAACTGAAATCATTGTCTTAGATTATGTTATTTTGCTCTACCAGTGGCAGGTTGCCTGTGATGTGATCACGCTTAACCCTTTCAGTCCCAAATTTTTTTTATTCAACGGAAAAAATATCACTGATCATTTTTGATCATTCTGGGATACTTTATAACTACAGATAAATAATTGAAGCGATTTGCAGGTTTCTTGTATATTTTTTTGCTTGTATCATATATGATACATTGGGACTTAACGGTTGCTTTAGCACTGTGTCATACAATTGAACGAAAACGTAACAATGACTGTTTGATTGTTTGTATTATTCAGCAGCACGCTAATTTCTACAAAGTCCTACAAAAGTCCTACTGGTGATATTCCACAAAGCAGTTTCGTTCTGGTCGCAGGCATAAATGAATGGCACATTTCATGCAACGAGTTTGTGTAAGGGCACTGCATTGTTTGCAGCGTTTTCTTGAAGTAACCGCAACCATTTCTGGCCAGTGGGCGACGGCGTCCTTCTTCACCTCCTCAATTGGAGCGACCTGGCGCACTCGCAGAATCCTATTCTCTGGCTCATTCTCCATGATATCGAGATTGGGTGCTGACGTACCCAAAGGCCGTCCACGTTTCCGTGCAGAAAATTTCCCATGGGGCTTGTACTGCATGATAAGTGAAGTGGCAATCTTGGTCGTGAATTCCAGCAAATCCATCACAAAAGGCTCATTGAGCTGCTTGCAGTCGCGTTTGTAATGTAGCCAACCGTTCACAACACACAAATGAATGACCCAAAGAAAGATCGGCCTGTACCACTTTCGGGTCTTATACTCACAGCGGTGAAGTGCCATGAGCATATCGAACTTGTCGACTCCTCCCATATGCTGGTTGTAATGATTGGCGATCGCTAGGCATTTGACAGACACTTTCTTCGCCGCCTTCCTGTCGAACCGCCGAACCTCGCACACCGGCTCAGCTGCCACATAAGTTGAGCTGAGGGTTACAGCTCGGTTGTCGAACTATCTAACGATGATGACTCCCATGTCAGGGTCGGTCCAACATTCGAACGCTCCTCGACCCTTCTTCTTCAGCTGCTGTTCCGATTTCAGGTGGCATTCTCGAACCCGATTGCTCTGGAGAGTTCCCACCGAATGGATCCCCCACTCCAACAGCTTCACCTGCAAATTGGAAGGTTCTCCTCTTACTCCGTATAAAAAAATGAAGGTGAAAGGAATTGTCAATCATATACCTGCAGCTCAGGGAAGTTAAAAAAATTGTCGAAATAGACAATGTGGTTTGCATGTTTTGGAAGAGATTCGCAGACTTTGAGTACAAGATCTCCAGGCTGAAAGCCGCAGGGATCCGCTACTTTTACCCTTGCTCCATCAACGAATGATAAAGGATGATCCATTTTGCACAGCGTAGTGTTATGTATGAAAACATCGAAGTTTTGAAGTACTTATGGAAATATGCCACCGGTGATTCAATCGCATCGGGAGCCGAATTATTCAAAGGTCTGATATCGAAATCTAGCTCTAACTCATCTAATTGTTTCTTCTTCCAATTGAAGATAGACGAGGTTTTCTTGCTGCTACCAGTGCTTGTTGATGGAATAGTTGCGCTGACTTCCTCTTCATCACCAGAATCACTATCTGATGATACTTCATAACTTGGAGCATCATCTTGGTCGTCGACTTCAGGTTCCGAAACATCCGCGTCCGGGTAGACAATTAGCTCCTTAGCTTTGCGGCCAAGCCTGTCTCTGCGTGTGACAATATCTGCATCCATCGAGATACTAATATCATGCTTTGCTACACACAACGCACAAGACTGACAGCACTGACACACTAGCAGCTGGTAAGCGATTGGATCTTGAAACAACCAATCATATAGAATGCAGTATTCGACAAGTTTGTCGAAATACATGTATGCATAGAAATTGATTCATACGTCTCTCCGCTGACACTGAAAGAGCCACGGGCAGAAACAGTGAATTAATATCCATGGGAACTTGAATCGCTATTCACATAAATTGTTCAGATTTTGTTCCATTCAGTCCCAATGTATCATATATGATACATAGGATTTCATGCCTCTATTTTATAGTCGAAGAATGCTGAGTTACAAAGGATCATCAAAATTGTTTATTTACATACACAATAATACGAAAACATTTTTTGTTGGAATTATCAATTACCATTACATGCAGAAAAGATACAAAATCTCCTACATGTAAAAAAAGGAAAAATCAAAAAAAGTTTTTCAAATTAGTTGACACTGATTTTAGACCTAAATGCGTTTAACACAAAATATATTAATTTGATACGTCCTAAACACGGATATATCGTCATGTAGAAACAAAGCATCCTGCAATACAGAAAAATGGGCCATTGAAAATTTGTATCATATATGATACTGTGGGACTGAAAGGGTTAAGAAAATACTCTTGAGGTTGAGCATGAAAGCAATAGCAACCTATGGAATTGTTAATTCAACAAAATATTTCCTCTTCAAGGCTGTCATGACACGGAGGATCTGCAAAATACCATAATTCCTTCGGCATTAGTATCATGATCAGTCAATTCCGTGGTAATTTCTTCAAAACTGCAAAAATGTGCATATCACACATTTGGTAGCAGTATACCGTATTTCTTTGAATATGAGACGCCCTCGAATAATGGACGCCCTCGAATAAGAGACGCATCCGTGAGAGGAAAAAATTCAATAAGAGACGCCCTTGAATAAGAGACGCATGTACAAAAAATAGACTGCTATAGACATATTGCATGCAGGCTATTGTAATGTGGTAGCTACATCCGCCTCAGCGATTATTAGGCCTACTTATCTTAGTAAAATAAGTCAGTCTACTAGTAAATACCGGGTATCATGACCAATATTGTATAATATATAAGGCTTCTTGTTGTTGTACATGCAGTACATGCATGTTGTACATACGTACATGCAGGCCTACTTAAGGTTACTTCATCTACCATTTAAGGAGGCATTATACGGTAGCTTCCTTTGTATTTGGAGTCATGTACCGGTCGGTAACTTTTGCTGTAAATACTACTTGATTATTGGTATTTTCGTTTCGGTAAATTCAGATCTAGTCTACATGTATAGTGGCCAACATGTACTGCTATATGAATGTATTAGATGAGTCTACAAGATATGCTACTACAAACCATAAAACTCCTTTCATTTCCAAAATATCTGAATTATGATAAAGCGTATATATGTAAGAAAAATTACTGGCGAAATTTGCCCATGACATAGGCCTAAGTGAGGAATGCAAAGGTTACCTAAGAAAATAGTAGCAAAAAACTAAGACATCTTTTTCTAATGAAAGAATGAAAACTTGAACATTTGATAAATAAGAGACGCCCCTGAATAAGAGACACCCTTGAATAACAGACGCCCTTGAATAAGAGACGCCCCTGAATAAGAGACGCATCAATCAGGGATCTGAAAAAAATAAGAGATGCGTCTCTTATTCAAAGAAATACGGTACCCAGTTGTGTTCACCTGTAGTTCATTTAATAAAATCGAAAGTGTATACACATTGGGAATTTGATAAATCCGGAGTTACCACTATACCTAATACACTCACTCTATGCGTCGAACAAAATCAAAAATTTTGGGCACTTTGTACAATAACAACTTATCTTGGGATGATCATGTAACTTCCTTGCAAAGAAAAGCTTGTCAGCGATTATATGTCTACTACGTAAAGTGTAAGCCATAGACATCGGATAACATTATTAGTCATAATAATCTCTGCATGTCTATGGTGTAAGTCATATTTGGCTGGATGGCAGCGATGAGAAACATTCTTTATGACGAAACATTCTCTATTAGGAACTTTTGCGATCTATCAGTTAATCAGGGCAATATGGCACCTAGTTTTTATCGACTTTTGAGGGCATGTCACACTGAAGTACTGACACACTATCGTTTGTTTTATGTGTAAAATGAAATGCCTCTGAGAACCTCTGAGAGTCTGTAGAAGAAGATGGAAGCAGGCGTACTTTCAAACTGGTGTAGAGTAAGATTTTAACAATATCATACGCTTTAGAAGTTGCTGAAAATGTTCATGTTATTTTCATGATTTCCCTCGAAGTTTCATCATATCCATTTTGAGGCAACTTTGTGCGAGGACCAATTTTAATTGATTCTAAGGCATGGAATGATTGCAACGGAGGCATTCACACTATTTTCATATTCACTAACGCGTTGCTGCAACAGAGACACAATTATTTTAAGAAATAGAAATGAGTAATATGAAATGGCAAAGCATGCTTGCGCTTGCAAGCAATGTGCATCTTTTAAAGAGGAGATGGTGAACTTCTTATCTGGATAAAGAGCAAGACTGCGCGATTTAAGGCACCTGTCGGATGTAATGAAAATAACCAGATTGAAAATTCCGCATTTGACCCTCACACGCACATGCACACATGTAGACTATTTTCAAACTTAGGCACCACAGAGATGGATTCGTCTGTCGCCGCTACTTTGGAAGTGACGCGACTCTATATCAGGCATTGTATACAATGGTAGAGAGAGAGGTGGAGAGATATGTCTCCCTTGGCTTACGTGAAATGCCAAGCGCGCGCAATGTGTGACGAAAGTCGTATTAGGGAACACACGAGCTGTCGCTGTCACATTGAAGTGTGAACATCTGCCAAGTGAACAGTACTTATCGTTGACTCAAACTGTCTCCGTGATAAATTCATCAAATGAAAATATTATTCACATCGTTCGACTCCTCAAGATCTAAATTTGCTGACCGTGAACTTCAATGTGGCGTCAATTATCTAGTTCGTCAGAATTCAGACTTCAATTTGCATTACGTTCAATTGAAAATTGATCTTCTTGCCCCTCAGGATTAGTTCTAAGCGTGACCATCAGTATTAAAAAATGTCATCTCTAGACCAGACAACGCAGACAAAGCAATTTATCTCTATGTAGGCACCTACTATATGTATACCTGCTTCCATCACGGTTGACCAGGCTCCAGTGTCGTATAAGCAACATGCTGGAATGCACATTTGAATTACACACCAATCTGCATTGACTATAAACTGAACTTTTTACGTGAAATCTGACGGTGTGGTAGGTAACTTGCTGCCAAATCATCTTGAATTTTATTGGTTACTATCTAATTCCTATTATCATCATTTCGCAGTAATTATCAGATCATATGGTAGCTACGGTCTTAAATTTTGCTTGAACTTCTCACATTTGGCTTTTATTGTCTACTTATGAATTAACAGTAGTTCATTTACTACATATCTTTACGCGACAGTCTGTTATTCTTTTAATAATGAAAGTTGAATGATTTTTTTGAAGTAGTGTGGAATAGGATTGATTTGTATATCTCTAACTTGATTATTTTTATGATGTTATGAAATATAATGTGCTATCATTTCGGATTGATTGACATTTTGCATCCTCTCCTTCCAGGCACGCAGCATTCATGACAATCATCTGAAGATTTTAATTCGTGTATATTTTTCTATCTCTCTTATAAAATATGAAAATTGCCCTAGAATTGATGCAAAGAAGTATTACGCCCCCAACTCGGTTGTCTATTAAAATACATCCTTTTCGAATTGCATTGCTTCATCTGATTCCAACATTAACGTTGACAGCATGTTTTTATACATGACCTTAATGTCTATTATGAGTGATTGAACACATCAGAGATAGTCAAAGTTATCACTCTTAGGAGATCGTTACATTCTAGAGTATTCCCATGTGTTCTTTGATTTACAGATACATAGGGTGAAACTTTCCCTCCAAGCAGGTGAATTTAAATTTATGAAAATGTTTCAGACATGGCATTCATCACTAAAATTCCAGCCATGTCTTTTCCTGGCAATAATTGGCTTATAGACAAATTGGATTTTAACTAGTGTCAGATTTCACGAGATATGAGTGACATTTGAAGAACATTTGATAAGAGAATCAAATATCTGGGAGGTGGAGAATACAGCGTCAGAATGCGTCGATTAAACACATAGGACATGAATTTCCTGAAAGAAATCATGTCACTAAATTTGCGAATGTACCACATATATGAAATACGGAGAAAGTTAAGAGATATTAGTTACCTGATGTCAAACTTGAATTGCAAGAAACAAATTGTCTCCATCCTTACGTATTTCTTAAGTCATGCAACTTTCTTCATGATATCAGGATGCCCCTGACTTCGCCTATTGGCAATAACAGGGAATCGATAAACGTGCTGTTCAATCAAAAGTTGCTACTCCAGTCTAGGAGGTAATCCAGCTCCGATAAGGCTACTCTGCATGGACAGTTCTATATTGTGCAGATAATCAGATAAGTGACCCCATGATGCTCGTCTCACATTTTCTGTGACAGAATTTGAAAGTGTACTCTGGAAGTTGTCCGATCTCCTTTTTACTATAATAATCGAATGTCTGACTCTAGGTGCTTGAATCAGTCCACTCAAAGTCGCCCAAGCCGCATCGCATCGTCAAAGCGCAAAGCGAGACAAGGGTTCATTGTGGCAAAAGCAAACTCCTCCTCAAATTCTCTTTATTCATGATCTTCAACGGTTGATGTAAATTGTAAACTAGGCGTCCACCTAGGAAGGCGCTAGGAAGTCCACCCAGCACCTAGGAAGGCGCTAGGAAGTCCACCCAACACCTACGAAGGCGCTGGACGCCGAAGTACCGTACAATTTTGTATCATTTCACTTAAATAGAGAATCGACCAGAATTTAAAGCCACAAAGATTTTGCTTTTGCCACAAATATGATGATGTTCTCTTGTTGCTTGGCAGACACACTTATATCTTGTCTACAATATCTCTTTAGATTTCATAATGTATGAAACACTTTTAGTCTACCACACGATATTTATAACTCTATGGAAGGAAAGGTATATATCATGTGATTGATATGACATGTTTTTTAGCAGTTCGGTAAGACTGATTGTTTTGCTGAGCGTCCCCCCCCCTTGAGAACAACGTCTGAGGACAAAACTCGTCTGGCCTTTGCGCCCTTGCATGTTATTTTAAAGAACCATTTTAAATCATTAAATGATCTGTCTTGCCGAAGCGAGCTTTTTTCTTGTTTCCACTGGTTACCCTGATACTAATCATATCGAGCTCTCTTCTACAAGACTTGTCAATCTTTAATCTTAGATTTATGAACAAATCGATTGACTACACAATTTAAATCATTCAGAAATACAGGTGCAATGGTCGATGCCAACAGAAATTTAAATTGTTGAGGAATGGAAGGAGCATTCTTTCCATTATTCTACATTTCGTATCAGTTGAAATATGTTGGGGGGAGGGACAAAATCTTAATTCTCTAATCCACAAAAGGCGCTGCTGCTTCCTATACGTTAATTTATGGAATGGTGATATTAGTCTACAGATCTTTCGAAAAATATCCAAAACTTGCGAAAGAATCTTGCGATTATGCCGGAATTTTCTTGTAAGACTTGTTGTTATTATACAAGAGTTTTAGCATTTTTACAAGTCTGTTAATGCCTTGAATGAGATCGAGAAGATCAATCGCAACAACGTTCTGAAGATTTGGAAGATGTGTAAGACCTTATAGATTTTATGTACGTCTCGGTCTCAAGATCTTATGGTATACCATAGAACTGTAGTGATATAATGGTATTCTATAGAATTGCAGGCGATAGCAAGTGTGAGATGTTCTATCCCTTTAAGCGTCTAGCAAACTACCGTACCCATGTGATCTAAAACTGAACGGCTGTAAAACATCACAAATTTCACTTACTTCAGCCCTTCCTGCTTCAGATGTTGAGCAGTTCAATATGTCAACTGATTCCCAGATCATACCGTTAATATTGCAATCAGTATGACACAGGAATCCACTGACTATCGCTAGCAGTGTCGTCTTCTCCGTGCCTGCGAAGCCTGCGGCGCATACTCAATAAATAATGTGCCAGCATTTATAAAAATAAAAAATCATCATTCAATAGATTTCATTTGAATTTGATAGCTTCTCGTGATTCCTGTGCACAGCTTTCCGTCTCAATATCAGACACTCATAGTGAACATTTTTACCATGCGTGCTCGAATCAAAGCTGTTCTCTTCGAACAATCAAACACACGCGAGCGGTGTGTTCAGAAGCAGCATAAATGTTCAGAGAACACACGCCCGCGTTAATCTCAGCTTTCCTGCCGATAGATATAATGCTTTGCCTTCTGCATTTTTTGCGATGAAATTCTACTTGTCTGATTGGCATAACCTGTAATTGTTGATCGAGGCGCGGTACCTAAATACAGAAAGGGAAACGTACACAAATTGTCATCTTTTTTTCTTTTCAGAGAGGTCACACCTTAACCAACAGCAGATAGACTGCGATCAGATGATGAGCGTTCGCCAATGATTGCAGAGCAGTGCATCTAACTCAAACACCAGATTCTGTAGGATTCCATAATTTGATTTTACGTGATTCATCTGTCGCTATGAGCTCATAACCATGCATATCGTCCGAAGGGAATATGCTGAAGAGATAACAGTCGTCAGGATAGGCCAACGCCTGATGTAAAATTTGACATCACCCCCTTGAGTAAGGCGATGAAGCGACATGAGCAATCAACTTCTCATGTGCATATTCACTTGGCTTTAAAAATGTTCTGCTTCATCTTTTATTAAGACTAATGTTGTAGCATAAAAATGTCTGGTATAAAAATAGGATACCAATGCCGAGCAACGGCCTATGGTCTGGGAGCACGCTGCGCCACTGATGGGTATATAGACCCCTAAAATTCATCACCACGCTGAAACGAAACAAATTCTTTCTTGAGGGCTTGTATAAATGACAGTGTTGATTAACAAACACATTTGATAAAAATGCCGATCAAACTTCAAGGAGCGTAACTATGAATCCAGTTGATTAGATACACAACAGGACTCAAAACTAACGAAACTATAGGGGCAATGAACTCTGAAAATGAAGGGATTAAGAAACTCATATCTTATCCCATGTCTCTCAATTCTCTCAGGCAGAGATCCAAGTCGTACAATTCACCATAAAGTATCCACTGAAAGCATTTGAATTGAGATTGTCATAGGATAAACATATTGGAAGTTAAGACATAATAATCAATGCATAGTATCACAAGTTGTGATTCACAACATCCTCACATAACAAAATGAATTCAATATAAAATCGCTATTTCTAGGTATTTTAACATATCTGAATGTAGTAATTCACATTCAAAATGTAGTAGCTAATTCTAATTTCATTGTCCATTTTAACTTCAGAGATTTATTTCGTAACTTCTGAAGGCATACCAAAGACCGTTAGACGGATAAAGCAAATGATTTTAATCTTTCAATATTGCTTCTTGATTCGAAGTGTCCTCTCTTCCAAACCACATGTTAATTAATTAAGCTTTGAATGAAATAAGACAACTTGACGAAACGATAACGGCGTGTAAACTTACATTTGAAAATCAAAGTGTTCGCGAAATCAGCTAAGACAAGCCTTTTCCATACATTAGCTATAACCTACCTTCGACGACCCTATCACTTATATGTATATTGCAGACCGTCAAACTTTTCATGTTCTCCTTTTTTTGACTTGCAACGATGATGAGTAATTAGCTATTAGCGATTAATTTTCTGCTTATTTAGCAACTGGAGGACAGTCTTTGAATGTGTGACTTAGAATTTGTTTTTACTTTACATAGATGTATTTGCTACTTATGTCTGAATTCGATGATGACTTCTCTGAAAAAACAGAATCTAAGCTGGAATATTTTCCTCAGCCTGAATACACGGCGGTAGTTTTCCATCACGAAGACGAAGAGAGAGAGGCACAAGTGCACTGTGGACAGCGGGAACTCAACTGCTGACACACGCTAGGACAACACGCTATCAGTTGAAGGCGTTGTTGGGCTCGCCTTTATGAATCATGTGCTAATCGTTCTCTTGCGACAGCACTAAGTCAGTAATGTAGTTAAAATGATGACAGAAATCAAGATAAATTAGAGTGAAATCAAACATAAGACCAATTATGAATGAGATTTAAAATTATTATTATCTATACTTAGTGTGACTCGCAAAGCATCAGAAAATAGAGCAAGTCTCCTGGAGAGCCGTTTAGGACTACTAAATTTAGAGCACATGACACGGGAATTCCATTCGGAATCCCCAAGAATTTCTAGAGCCAATTCACCGTAGACATCACAATTCACACGTCTGCATGATAAGTTTAAATCATTCGTACCGATTATGGGCAGGTGCAAGGCTAAAAACTATGTATATCAATGATCCCATGATAATTCAAGTAGCAAATTTCAAGATTCAAGGAATAAATAATTTCAAATAGAAATTTTAATGTACAGATTAGAAACTTAATTAACATCTAGCTCAAGCACAGCATCAGACAATAGGCATAATTCATCGGCACTATGCGTGCAATGTCATGCAAGCAGCAGGCATAGGCCTATGTGTTCCTGTCTGAATTAGTTATGGCATGTGGGAGCTCATTGCTGGGTGTATGTTTGATATGGATAAACCAAGGTATGTAAATACAGCATATCTACATATGTGGTAGATATAAAAAGCGAAGTCGCATCTCTTACACACAGAAGGAGGAGAGTGTCTTTATAGCAGCGCTTGAAGTTGTCGATTGGCTGTCCTGTGCATGTCATGATGCAGATCCACACGACAACTTTCGATAGAATTTCATGCGGTTTTGCTGATAATCTTATGCACGACAAGCGCAAGAAGTGAAATTATATCTTACGACAGTCAGATTTTTTGCAGATTCGCAAGTATTTCGCAAGATTGTATATTAGTGGACAATGCGTGACATGTTATATGATATCAAACACAGAATTCTAGAGGCGCAGAAGCGAAAGCTGCAGAAGGAATAAGATGGTCGGTCATGAACGCAGGCCGAGGCTTTATCAGTAGCGTGTCGAGTTGCTTGTCCTACGTGTGCGAGACTGAAAAGGCAGCTTGCATGTGTGCATGTTTGCGTTGTGTGAGAAATATATTGACAACGTTACCATTTCAGTCAGTTTTCAGGGCAGTCGCCGTCTTGACATGGTAAAAATATCAATTATAACTTTAATGGATATAAAAAGTCTAATGAAGCAGAAAATGTGTCTTTATCCAGTTTCGCATGTGACAAAAATCTACTGAAGATATGGCTCGTGAATTCACGTCGTGCTGACCTCAAAGGTGTTGATCAAATATCAGACATGATAAAAGTCTGCGATATGCACTTTTTACCAGATGACTTTGAGAGCAAGAATTGGAAGAAATTGAAATCCGGTGCATATCCTCAAGTTCATTCGAACGTTCCGCACTTGAGCAAGGCTGTGATCACCTCACGGCTAACTACAGTATCTTCAGACGATAGACCTGATAAAGAAAATGAGCTGATATCCAAATCAAACGAGGAGACGTGATTGAGTGCTGCTTTTGAAGCATTTGATATTTGATGAATTGCTATGAGAAATTTCAGATGACAATTTTACTATACCAAGTAACTATCAAATGGTCGAAGGTGAGAACAATTTGATTTTCCTATTCATCACGAAAATGGAGGAAGATCCCTGAAAGTGTCAGTGACTATTTCAAACGCTTGGAATTCTCTGTTTCTATCGACAGGAATCCATTACCGAAAAGACAATTCAATCATTTATAACAGATAGCAAGCCAAATTAGCAGTTCAATAGAAATATCAAGCATTTTAGCATTCCTCAAATCAATGTGTGAATCACATAAGAAACGCCTGTTTACGGCAATAACATCATCGAATCATCGATTAATATGCTTGAATCAGTGCTGCCCTTCAACTCATGCCTTCTCCGGTCATGAGAGTCTTTTGTATTTTTTCTTTTTTGTCAGTCACGCCTCATGCTTCCTCGTCCTCATCAATTGAGGTATAACTATGATACAATCGTAAAAAAATTTTGAATAAAAGATGATAACCACAGCATTTTATGTAAGAACTGAGTGGTTTCTTTATGTTTCCATCAATAATCAGACTTCTACAGCTTTCTTCTGGATTAAATGCGCATCCATCAGAGGTTGATGTACAAAGTATCTTACCGTCGATCACACTTATCAAGTTACATGATAAACAAAATTTGCATTATGCTTTTTAACGAGATGTGTACTGCTTCAGAG
Source organism: Prostheceraeus crozeri (assembly GCA_907163375.1). Lineage (NCBI taxonomy): Eukaryota > Metazoa > Platyhelminthes > Polycladida > Euryleptidae > Prostheceraeus > Prostheceraeus crozeri. Next base: position 8,125 of record CAJQUW010007351.1, on the reverse strand, counting down.
GAAAATCAGAGTGGTGAATTTGTCGGCCTTTCCAACGAGGCGATATTGCAAAACTTCTACTGCTGAAAAATGGAATGACTAAGGTTTTTTAATTGACGATGCAAGTGATGACTTTGATTCATCTGAGTCTGACAGTGGAGCAACTAAAACTGCCCTTATACTTGAGCCTGCTTCCGGGGGTAAATTTACAAATGTTCTGGTACAAATTTTAGCATTTTTGTAATAGTGCGTAATTTCTTATATCAAATTTGGTCGGATCAACAGCTGATGTCCTACTTCATGTAAAAGGATAAGCATCAAGAATTGTCTTTCATGAAATTGTCGTTCATCTAATGCATGATGCGTTAGAGCAGAGATTCCGAACCTGTGGTACGCGAGGGATCATCAGATGCTTCGTGAGTACCTGTCCGAAGTTGGCTATACTGATGTACCATGATGAGAATTTAATCCATTCATGTCACACACCAAATCTATTAGGAAAAGTGTTGGTCAGCTTGAGAAAATTTGATCGACAACACAATTCGATGCAATTTATCGTTTTTCATAGTCTCAAAAGACGAAGATTTGTCTTGTGCATAGATTTCATCTTGTCACATCAAACTTTGCATTTTGGTTGTTCAGATATCAATGCGACAGGCGATGCCATGACATCTATTTAGCGACCGACAGGTCGAAATCAACAGAACAAAACCCTGCCTTTTAGAATGTGCTTGAAGCTCAGCAAGCCAAAATCAAGTATTTTGAAAATGCTTGTGACATGTGAATTTTCATTCAACTTTGACAGGTCTCATGGCTATCAATTCGAAAAATCGGAACCGGCTTGTGGCTCCTGGTCATGACTTTCGGTGTGCTGCTAGCAATATCATGCCCCGCATTGATCAGCTGGTGCTAAACAAACAGACACAGTGTTCGCATTAGTTAATATGTTTATTGTATATATATTTGAATTAGAATAAGTTATCGGCATGAAATTAATTGTTTCATTTGTTCGGATGAAGAAGCAGCCTCAACTTATAGAATGATTGCTCTTTGTTTCATGTTTGTTTTGCTCGCAAAAATAAATTTCTGTAAAACAAGAAAGAATCATATCTTTCCCAACATAAAAAGAATTCTTTGAGACTGAGTGTGAAATCTCAAGTGGTACTGAAAAATTGTAAGGTTGGGAGCCACTGTGTCAGAGGACATCAGTGCTTTCAGATTTTGGCAAGAAAGACGTTTAATTTGATTTCACGTAACCTTTTGAAGCGGCTGAATGTCAACCGTTCTCTAAATAGGGACAGTTTACCAACTGAAGTGCCTGAACTTCAAAGCAAAACATTGAAGTGATGCAATTATGTGCAATTTGCGTGTTGATGATAAGCTTACGCTATATTTGAAACGTTTTGATTTTACTCTTTTTTTGATTACTCTCCCGTTTTGATTACACTCTTTGCAAATCCAATATGAAAAATATGCTACTCATATTCACCTTGCGAGGAGAAGTAGTACTTGCAGCTTTCGCTTCCGCTCCACTAGAATTGCGTGATATCAAAGTATCAAATATCGTTGATAAGCCACAGAATTCAGTGTGATAAACAAGAATAGAAGTTTTGATTAGAAATAAGACCGTGACAGAAATCATTTGAGGGACAACAAAGTTGATGCAATTACTTTTGGAGCTATTGAATGACGTTAGAATCATATTACAGGTTCTCATATTGCAGCATAGACATCAGATGTTCATGCTGCTGAAGAGTTGATATTCTTATTATGATGTGTGCCTCGATGATAACGGCGCTTTGTCGTTGAAATATGTACGCATAGGCTTGAAAAAACAAAAATTGACTTAAAAGAATAACGGTGAATGTTGTTACAACACCACTACTATACGTATATTAGGTAGAGTGATAAATCCGCATTTATTAAATCGCCAATTTGTACACACTTTCGATTTTATTAAATGAACTCGAGGTGAATACAATTGGGAATTGTTATCAAATCTGAGATATGCAAATATTTGCAGTTTTGAAGAAATTTTCACGGAATTGAGTGATCATGCTTGTAATGCAGAAGGAATGATGGTATTTTACAGATCATCCGTGTCATGACAGCCTTTGAGAGGTGATGTTTGTTAAATTTGCAATTCGATGGGTTTCTATTACTTTCATGCTCAACCTCAGGAGTATTTTTCTTAGGAGTGATCATATCACAGGCAACCTGCCAGTGGCAGAGCAAAATAACACAATCAAAGACAATGATTTCAATTAAATTTGAAAGATGTGAGGGTTCACATCACTATTCAGATTCAAGAAATGAAACATGAATTAAATGAAACATAAAATCATAACGGCGAAAATTGAAAACGAAATTTCAGCCAAGAAAGCGCGAATAAGATCGCGACTTTTTCATGAAGACTTCCATTATAATGCGGCTCATGAAATTTCCTTGCAAATTAAATTTGTTTCCGATTTGTTAGGACGCTTGATAGCAAATATTCATTCCTTTTCATATCCAACTTGTTTCATGCTACTTATATAAGGGCGTCATCTCGGTAGTATATAAATTTGCAAATTTTCACTATATACAGATACTTTCTTGAGTCGACACTCTATCTATATATCCCTACTCTATCACCATTACTTCAATTTCCTGTTTTAAATTTTATCACAGATTATTTCACTTTTCAACTCAATACTTCACCATTCCCAAACTGTGAATTATAAAATTTGCACTCGACGCTTTGAAGTCATAATAATGTCATTGCGTCCAAACTTCAGGGCTCTACATTCCGCTATTCCGCCTTCGGTGGAAAAGCCATGTTCCCGTCAAAGACACGGATTACATCATCTAAGAAAAAAATGAAGTTGTAATTACAATTGTTTTGCATCATTTGCTTGTCGTCGTCAAATGATAGACTACAAACTCTTCATGTTCAGTTTTTCGTCCTCTCCATGGATTATTACTGCCTAATGAATTGGTCAGGTCACTTTCGCATGCGTGTCTTGAGCTGCTCTGGGATAAATCATTCAGAATCCAAATGTCGCAATTTCAATGATACAAGCCTTGATTTACATTGCCGAAATCAGTTCTTGATTTATTTACGCGTCATTTACTAATTGTTTTTGACTTATAAATCTTCCTCTTATTAACGATATTATTGTCATATCGTGCCGTGAAATCAAAGCGTTGGATGATTACATTTTGTTCATTAATTTTTTGCTTGTCGGAGAACGATAGACTTCAATGAATCTTCAATTTATCGCACATGATAATTCCCCTGTAAATGTTCTGATTGCTGATCTATTTCAGTGCAAATTGCGTGGGATGAATTGATGTGCTGTTGAGCGAGGAGCAATTTGATCGAATAGAATGATGAAAATTGTTTCTGAAAAATGATAGAAAATCTGTCATGGGATGTGAGCTTCATCTATCAAATGTTCCATTTATAATCTGCTATCAAGCGATCTTCCGCATGTCCTGATATGTAGAACTCGAAATAAGCTTCATTTTTTATTTTCTTTTTTTCTTATATGACGGGAAGCGTTTTTCTTCGTGCACTTTCTATACGCAAGAGGCGTTCTTGGCAATTGCTGTTTCTGTCTTTGTATTTTGAACTGCATAAAGCAATTGCACCTGCCATTTGAAGATGGATTATTTAGAAAAGTCAGTGAAACCCGAAATTAGCTGAATTATGAGCTCTTAGTAATATTAGGTTTTCCGATTTCTTATCTGCATTAAAAAGAAAGAATGATAAGAAGATTTTGCTATACATGCAGTGGCAAATAATTGTCTAAAAATAGAAGTTTAATTATCTTGATACATCTGTTGAGATTTGATATATTTCTCAATTGCCACATTGTTTGCCCGACATGCAGGTAAAGTGACTGACGAATCTAATTATAATTAGACTATAGGATAAATCGCAGGCTATAAAAGGCGACCGTCATGATGTTGCATTTTCTAAGTCTAGCCTACCTTCCCGATAGCAAGCCTAGACCTACGTTATAGGCTGCGACTTACTTATCAATTGATTCTTAACAAGCTTATGAATAATACCGTGGGTTGGGGCTTAATTAGGCCATTATCTACGAAAAACATAAGCTTGTACCAGTACAGTGTATATGTACATGTGTAGGTAGATAGCCCAGATATTTTGCGTATGTCTAGCAATTGGCATCTTATTAGTTCTCTTTTGTTGTATACCTGTATTTAGTTAGCTGATAAATCAAAACCCATCCATACATTGGTAGACCTATGCGTAGGCTCAAACAATACGTAGCTTAACTATTAGGCCAAGGCTATAGTTTAATTAGGCTTGATCTACTGCACAAAATATAAGCTTAAGTGTACCGCTAGTTATTCCTTGTGCCTGCTTAATAAGTTACGCGCATGTAGGCCACTACTGTATGATTAGTTAAGCCTCACCGTAAAAATGTACAATATAGTCTATCCAGTACACTGTAGTACATGATAAGCCTAGCCTACATGTTAGACATGGCCACAAAACTAATACAGTGCTTTCAATTATGTGTTTAGACAGACTTAAAGCAGAACTTTTATTCGTCTTTTAGGCTTCGGTTTGGGTTGAGCTTGGGTTTGACACCCAAGCAACCCAAGCAACAACCTTGGATGGCCAGGTGCCCTTGTTGTTAGGGTATGCTTGCACAGTCTCTATGTGTAACTACCTCCAACGTCGGTAGTTCGAACCTATCAACGACTGATATGGCCCATCAGGCCGAGACACGTCTCGTAGTTGTTACATCTGTTGAGATTTGGTATAGGCTGTATATTATTTGCCAGGTAACTTGTCCAATTTTGGCATGGACTACTATCTTCTAATAGAAATAATCATCGTGTCAGAATTTTTGTCTTAAAGAATGCACGCTTCTCATATGTGTCTCTCCTCTTCAAAGAAAGCTATTATTCACTGAATCAAACCTGTCCCTGATTTACTTTCTTCGATCTTGTCTTTGAATGGGATTACGAATAGTGAACAGAAATGGGAAAGACCATAGAAAATCAGGAATCACCAATAGTCGTATAGTTCATATCGCGCGGCACCAACACAGATTCCTATTTAATGTGTAGTCTGATAAAAAAGGATAGACTTAAACTGATATTTCCATTATATGAGTGGAGTGTTAAAGATTCATTCCAAAACATGCCTCAGATAAAACAACTTGCAATGCTAATTATGTTGGTGTAGCTTGAGGTTGAGAAGGCCTCTCTGAGTAGGTGCGTTGACTTTCCGCCAGGTGAGTTTCCAAAAGTGGGTTGACACGAACGAAAGAACCGAGATCAAACCTTGCGTGATGCTACGTCGAAATTGCCCCCCCCCAAACTCAAAAATGGCTCCACTGGGGTTTGCTGTGCAGTAATCAGTATAGCGTACAGTGCGGCCTATCACTGACAGACATAGATCTCATTAAACAGTTGTTGGAAGTCGCCCATTGACATGAACTTTGTAGATAAGAAATGATGTTTTCTGGGAATGTTTTGTAGTTTGAATCGAGTCAATTATAAAAGATTTTCAATTGTGTGAAAAATCTGGCGAATAGATAATTGATATTCGATTAAATTTTGTGATAGAATTGTGACTCAGACGTCTCAAAATGCACTTATCTCCAGCCTTCCATTAAAAATTATTTAAAGCTTCTCATAATGACTGTTGGAGGAGATGTTATCAGACGGCCATCTGTTGAATGTTCGTCATTCGAAATGAGACAAGCTGTGCAGATCGAACTTGTCAGTTGTAATGGTAACCAGCAATCAACATTAACACTTGACTGGGGGCCTGGAAAACTCTGAGGGTGTGTTGCCTGAGTTTTCATGGACACTGGCGGATGTGGGCATTTATTATAGACTAATGGATCAATTCTCTGTCTATGTAGACATAGTTGAGGCAAGAAAAATTCACAACTTTTTAGGGAAGAAATTGTAGCGCACCACAAACACCGTAAATTGTAACCAGCCAAAGTATTAGCTATAATGATGAGACAATTGTTGTAGACAATGGGCAACCAAAAGTGGCAGACAATCAGGGCGCCCGCACAGAAAGTGTCAGATAGTGAGCTGTTAACGACAAGGTCATTTCAATGGGTGAATCTTATTGCTAGAGGTGCGATCGCCCCAGACTATTACCAGCCGAAATATCACACAATATTGTCTACTTTTCTAAAAATCTTGACATTGAAACGATTGAACACAAGAGAATCATATCTAGACTCCTACTCACATCCGATTTCTCTCACAAATACGATCAATATAGCTTTATTGAGTTCACTTCCATGACAAATGCAGCGAACGTTGCAATTATACGATGACAATAAGTAGAAGATACAAGAAGAACAAATGGTTCAAGGAGATAAAAACTGAGAAAAACTATAGACAAACACGAATGAGTGTGTCTCCAAATCTCGGAAGTTTTAGAAGAGGGAGGCCGCAGCTCACATCTGGAACGGGTGGTTTAGACGGCTTAGAACTAACAATCTCCGTTAAAATTCCTCCGACTCATCAAACTCACGCTGAGCTCCTGGCCATGGTCTTGGGGGGGTGTGTATTGCTCCTCAAGGAGCCTATTTGGTGGGTGACGCAGTGGCGGCCCTCATGGCTAAACGCTCTTTATTTTCGTTTCTAAACTTATTGTTCATGCGGCGTAGGGAACTCCGCTTCGCTTACGTCCCAACCGACTTGAACCCGGCTGACGGTCCTTCTCGCGAATTACTAACTCCTCCGCAGCCAGTGAATCCACTTATCTGTATGTGCTCCAGCTTGGGGTCCTTTCCACGGAACAAGAGCCTCTGGGACCGAATTCGTAGCCAATTAGCGCTAGTCAAATGTCTCAATTGACCGACCAAGGGTCCTATACGTTGTTGCACCAGTTTCCACATTATTGCACACACACCGCCTGCTTTCGCAGCAGAATAACCTGTTAAGCCCGGCGTGTGTGGCAATGTGTCGCCGCTCGTTGCGGCAGGGACCTTCAATGACGTCAGACTTCCTTCAGTCATTACCATGGAAAAAGGACTTCCCATTGGACGATGTTATCTCCTCTCGTTGCGGCAGTGTTCAGTGACTGACTATCTTCTTCTAAATGTAATTCCCACCCCCAAGTTTATTCCAAAACAACAGTACAGAGAATTTGCAAAAGATATAACAAAATTGGCCGCGACACTTGCGGCAATTTTAAAAAGGAGAGACTCGTTACAAAATTACATTTAGAAGAGGATAGTCAGTCACTGAACACTGCCGCAACGAGAGGATATAACATCGTCCAATGGGAAGTCCTTTTTCCATGGTAACATTGGACGACCTGTCTGACCCTTGACATCAAAAATATCGCAAAGAAGATGATGTTCATCAGAAGTAACTTTTCTAAAGAGTTTCAGACAACAAGTGTCAGAAATACTAAAAGAGTTTCAGGCAACGATACAACCACAATGATACGTAAAGCTCGATGTTCAAAATGTTCAAGTCTTTTTTTGAATATCATAGTTGTCACGGCAATATCACAGATGTGCAATTTTAGTACACAAGTAGTTTATGGTCGTCGATGTAATAATTTAAATAAATATCGAAAAGGATCTTCGACGTCACGCGCCTTCGTTGGTTGATCTTACAATAGCGTAAAGCTATTCCTTTGCTGAAATGTCTATGAACAGTTCTGATAATTTGCTACTTAACGTTCGAAACGACGATTCGACTTTAGGGAAGCATATATACCCTTAAGAATTACAAAGAACATTTAAAAAACTGAATTAACAAAGGGTATCAATATGTCAAATATCCAGAGCTGCAATTGTCATGACTGTAGGTCTAAAAAGGAACCCTACTTGTTTTAACCACTGATTATTCATGTAATTGAGAATCATCAGGAATGACATCCAATTTTGATGAGTAGCTTACATGCTAATCATAAGTAGTATGATGTGCTGCATACGTAATAATACAAATTAGTCCGTATGATCAGACAGAAATTGTCTGATAAGCAAGATATTTGTCTGATAACACGTAGCATCAATGAAGAATACTGAATAGTCTGATAGGGGCTCCTTACAGTTTCCAGTACAGTTGCCATAGAAACATAATATGTGCAATGCTTTAAACCACATAATTCTTTCGTATTTTCTGTTGTTACAATTTGCCA
>CAJQUW010007350.1:0-91105 GCA_907163375.1 Prostheceraeus crozeri | reverse complement strand
CAACATTCTCTGCACCACAACGTCCTCTCCGCAGCGGAAATACTTCACTATTTCCTCCATCAGATCCACCAAATCCGCTTTATAGCCAGTTATATTCACGCAGAATAAAATATATTGCCCGTGAAGAGTTGACTTCGGTAAATTATTGAAATGGGAATGTTGGTAGTGAACGACATGCTGATTGACATTGTATTAGCCTCAAATTATGCTTGAAATAGAACGGTACAATGTCCTCCTTATATAGAAAAGTCAAACAAAGACACAATAGTGACCAATCACAGACCTGCATGATGACTCATCATGTACGATATACAGTGACTGTTGAAGATATTTCTTCATCACAAAGGGGACAAGATGAAGTTTCAAAGGGTACATAACATGTAGAACACATAACGCTATGACAACATGGCAAAAAGAGAAGGGATCGTTCCTGTTTAAAACATTTAACGCAGTTCCGTTCACATAATAATTTAAATGTCTCTTGTTCTAATTTCCTTCTGAAGTCACTTTTATTGGGAGAACTTTTTATTAAAACACTGTCAGATGTCTCCTTCTTTCCATATCGTTCCAATTTGATCCTCCTAATTTCACTATCATTGCAGTGTAGCATGGAGAAATCCTCTATCCACCTACGATCCAAATTGTGATTCATAGCATGCTCATCTAGATCCATTAGTCGATCAACTAAATCACCAGCGTTGATATTTTCACTGAGATTTGTTACAGTTTCTATGGCTTTGAACGAATATCCAAGGTCTCTTGCGACAACCCACGACGTTGGGATACTAGTCATCATTATGTATGCCATCAAAAACTATCTCATATTTATAGCATAGTTTGTCTACGTAAAAGGAAAATCAATGTGTCATCTTGATTACAATGGTTGCAATAGTCACAATAGTCGCAATTGAGCAAACCCATTCAAAATCAAACAACGGACGTCTATCGGTACGTACCCAAGTGCTCAGAACCAAACCACACAAGTTCGATCATAGACGTTCCGAAACACAGTGTACCAAACACATGTACCTATCCAGTAAAACAGATCTCATACAAGTTCCTATTGATAACACTGAATTATACATGTACCTATCCATGTGCCTATCGATAACTAAAGTATACATGTACCTATCCATGTACCTATCCATGTTCCTATTGACAACACTAAACTTTACATGTACCTATCCATGTACCTATTGATAACACTAAACTTTACATGTACCTATCCATGTACCTATCCCTGGCAAGTAGGGCACAGTTTTCACTACTGATGTGGACCCATTTACATCTTTTAAAGTTAATTATCTTTGATTATGTTATTTTGGTCTGCAAGTGGCAGGTTGCCTGTGTTATGATCACCTTAAGAAAATGCTCTTGAGGTTGAGCATGAAAGTAGTAGGAACCCATCGACTTGCTAATTTAACAAACATTGTATCTCCAAGGCGCTGTCATGACACGGAGGATCTGTAAAATACCATCATTCCTTCTGCATTACTATCATGATCACTCAATCCCGAGGCAATTTCTTCGAAACTGCAAAAATTTGCATATCTCACATTTGGTAGCAATACCCAATTGTATTCCCCTCGAGTTCATTTAGTAACGTCGAAGGTGTATACACGTTGGAGATTTAATAATAGCAGAGTTACCACTCTATCTAATATACCTAGTCTATGTATTGAATGATGTGTTGAATATATATTAATAGTTCTATATCTTGGACTCAAAATGCAAAATACAAGAACCGCTAAAAAGCGCTAAAGTTTCTGGATTTTGCTAATACATTGGTAGCACTTCCAAATGTATCTAAGTATACAATTATATTGAATATTTTTAAGGGAAATTACTTTTTTAGATAATGCATAAGTTTATGATTGGTCTAATTGATCTAACCATCAGGTTATGATTTCCGCATCTCAATTTCTTTAGTATGGTTATTATGTCGTTCTGTTAAAGATTGAGAGTTAAGATTAGATATTTTCTGATCTGACAATTTCATTGTGTTAATTCTAAGTAATCGGTGCAGGTTTGACTCTTTTCAGCACTTTCTTTCCATTCGTTTCGAAGTGTTCAATTGATTGCGTTTGAATAGCAGATTTGCATTTTTTCATACTTATTTCTAAATTCGTTTGATTTTGTCAAAGATATGTAAATTCAATTATTTCAAAATTTTTTGAATTCGCCAGCAGCATTTCGATTCTTCTCTTTTCGTTATTGAAATCAATTAAAGTGATCATTATTAGCATGCTTGTCTTTCTGAATCATAGCTTTTGCTTTGTCATAAATAATTTTCAGTCCATTTATTTTACGAAAGTTTTGAACAATTTTGATTTGATATGTTAATCCGGTCTCATATATCCGTCAGCGTATATCAAAGAAGGATTTTTGAATTTGCCGATCTTAGCTGGGTTGACTTCATTTATACTAGAATGGATTTCGCTCGCTAGACTATTTATAGATGATATGAACACAGGGTCTGTGACAGTTGGTGACAATCTATCTCCTTGAGGCACCCCATTCTGCAATGTGAATACTTTTGTTTCATTTCAACTATGTGAAATTTTGTGTTTCTTTTCAATTATCAGTTTGGTCAGTAGACGAAGAAAAATGCCACTTGGCAAGACAGATTGTAACTAATTATTTATGAGTAAAGATTTTGGAAACGAATCTTATAAATCTGTTGGCATTGTAGATATCTGTCGACACTTTTAATTTTGCATCACATCTTTAAATATTTAGATGCTGTGGCAAATGAGTGCATCAAATTTTGTTATTTGGAAGTTGCTAAAACTTTTACTTTCGCCATTTCGGGTACCATGCAGTTGTCTTCATGTGAAGAAGTCGATATCTTTCCACTTAAATGTCTGACCTTTGACGCTTTAGATGGTCTATTATTATACCGATTTAGTAGCAAATTTTCAAAAACTCAGCATATACACTAGTTGCAAAAATGTTTTGAACACATTCAAATTCAACAGTTTATCAACGGTTCATTCTTGTAATTAGTGTTCTTACGAACTTGACAAATCAATATACTGTGCACATGCATGAATATTATTTTAGTGGGCCTTCAGTTTGAAGACTTTTCAATTATAGAATCATGCAGTTGAAATGTGTAAGGGTTTTTAATGTCTCAAAGTCTGATTCAGAAATATGCATTTATTCAAGTAACTTCAAAAGACTTTATCATTCGCGGCTCTTCCGCAGGGACGCCGGCAAGGGTGTTGCAGGTGTCGCATGTGTGCCCTCCTTATGAATTACCGAAGAATATTATTTAATCAACCTTTCTGAAGCGTGTTGTGGTCACAAATTACCGTCCCGGAGTTTTATTATGGCGTACATAAATTTTACGTGTATTAGGAAATCATAAAGATAGATATGATACTTTTAGTGTGAACTGATAACAAAACTGTCAGCAAACAAAATCGTAGAATTATTTGATGTAGCGTGCAAATTATCTTGCCTTGTTGAACAACCTACTTTTTACAATCGTTGCAAGTGATGCGCTGACGTGATGTTGCAAATCAATTAGGAATGCTTTTGGAATGTGTTTGACAAGACACAATATTCCAAGCTTTTGATTAACTAAGTCCAGTGTTAAAAAATCGACATGATTTTATATGTATGGGCCTATGCCACTCTTGTGCGTAAATATTTTGAAATCTGACTTTGCAATTTTCCAAATATTTCAAATTTTACTATGTAGCCTACCAAGATCCAGAGTGTGATAACAGTGCGGAGTTTTGTAGCATGTTTTAGAAGTTCCATGATGTTTTTCAAGCATCATATTCATTGACATATGGCTCACTTGGAACACCTACTTTAGAATTCTTCTTGCCATGAATAAGAGCGATTTTAAGAAAAAATTTTCGGAAATTTCAAATTTATAGTGAAAATGTATTTTGCTATTTCATCGTTTTTTTTCTAGCCAAATAGCATTTTCCTGTGCTAATTATTCGAAATGCCTAATAGGTATGTGCTCTATGGAAGCCGTCTCATATCATGATGTGCTGGGATTTGAATTGTTTTGTAGATTTTTCTATGCATGAACACACACAAGCAATACCCAAGAGTTCCAAATTTTTTAATCTATGTTGTTTTTCCTGATCCACAACAATTCATTCAAAACCTCTGTAATTGTTAAAGAGTTGCAACTGTTTTAGAACAAGTTTTATAGCTGAAATTGCAAAACCTAATTTAGACTTATCAAAACATGAAGCAGTAGACATCGGGGCAAAAGGATGGAATATAATATCTCAAAAGTGCCTTTCTTTAGATCGATTCAAAACTTGACCTAAAGTGGTGCCGGCGTCCCTGCTCTTTCGTCTCATACATTCAACACTTGTGACCAAAAGTAATTGCCTTCGTTTTGCTAAATTGCGACGGTTTCATTCCAATCTGGGATATTCATTCAAACAATGAATCTATTTCATGCCGCCACGTTCGGCATGTGCAGGAGAAGACTCGTTGGATATTTGCGAGTTTAACGAGATTGCAGATATAGGTATTTGTCATGTCTATAGCATCCTCAGCTACTATTTTCGCATTGTAATCTAAAGTTATCACAGATCATGGATAATATTCTTCTGTATTTACGTTGCATTTTTTGAGTTCTTTTGAATCACGCTTTAAGTGTAAATCAATAAATCGATTCAATTGCGTCACGATTATTTGCATGTGCTGATCGAAATGCATCGCAAGGTAGAATGGTTAAAAAACAGGCCAGGAATGATGATACGATTGATGTGTACGGTCAAGCGTTTGGAGCAACGCTCAATGTTTGATCTACGAAGGATGCTTGGCCGGAATTAATGGAGTTGTTTCCCAACCGAGTTGCGGCAAAATCTTTTAAAGTGGTTTGGTCACTTCCAAAGAGTGACCAGCGGCAAGTGGCGGATGAGAGTGATTGATCACGAGACGACGGGTCCGAACATCAAAGGCGGTCAGAGAACAAAGTTGATGCACGATGTCAGGAAGCTGTCGTTTGCATGAAATGAGAAGAACACCTTCATTTTATCAGTAATGATCAGCATTGATTCGTGAAGAGTTAGCAGTTACATTAATCTGCTATATGTACATTACAGTGTGATTTTACTCTATCTTTAAGTTTCCTTCAACCTTACTTAACTTTCAGCATGCCATCGCACTTTTTGCAGCTTTGTAGATTATGTCAGCTATGACAATATACATATTATACTAGATGTGTTATGTCAATATAATGCTATATTAAAACGTCCATTGCACGAGAGTTGCATTATTCCAGTGAAAAAATCGCTCCCTTCCGTTCCGTCCTCAGCTTTCCCAATGACAAAGTGACAGCATGCATAGATGATACGGACGAAGGAAGGAGCGATTCTGACTTTTTTCACTGGAATAATGGTATCACATTTCTTCATTTCTTTCGCAACATGCCTTTTGAGTTTTCACTTACTTGTCTTCTTTTCTGCCCTTCATTCTAGCATTCTGTCTTCATTTTCTGTTGAGGGACATATTTTGTGCATACAGCAATTAAAACCAATAATTTCGAGTTTCATCAAAAGGGCATGAATATAATTTTCGTCTGAAAATGTAGTTGCATGCCTCCGTTACCGGCATAAATTTTTTGTTTCTCAGCACGCAGTATTTTAGCCCTTTTCCCACACCAAAGTCGTTCCCGTGCGCTTGTGTACGCTTTTTCATTTAACGCAATGTCATTCGCATAGCATAACGAATGTATTGAAGTGAATTTGGTAATGAATAGTCGCACATTCATGTATTGCTCGTTATCTTCAATATCAGCGTACAACTACCACGTACCGTATTTTCCAAAAAATGAGAAAGTTTCTAATGTCAATTTCGGTGCCGCGTAGCAAAAATGACGGCTGCAGTTTCAAAGTGTATTTCGAAGTATGATTCACAAATTCATTCTAGACTACAGAAGTACATGCAGATGTAGCAGTTTGTGAATAAACTACTGACTAAAATAGTAATAATAATAATAGTGGTGCATATTTTCATCAGAAATGGATATCATAGTTACAATTAGATGATAATTTCAAATATGACATGTACGAAAAAACAGATGTTTGAAATTAAATAAAGTCACAAATGAATGAAAAACTGGAAAGTAAATTACTGTTGAGCGAAGTGGAATTCAAGACTTTCTCGACATTTCACAGTTCATGAGCGAAGACACAAACGGAAAGAAGGAGGATTTTAACTTCTCATAATTACAGAGAGGCAGTCTATAGTGGGAAGAGTAATGGAGCCTTTTAGGTAAATATTCATGAAGAAGATGACCATTGTTCTTTGAAATCTTGAACAATCTCTTGTTTATTTCAAATTGTCTCTCACGAAGATCTTGTGCAAATAATGATTCATCCTTGCCATCTTGATCACTCGTGACAATTTTTAGTGATCACACATTCAACACTTGTGACCAAAAGAAAAAAATATCCTAAAAATATAATCACAGGATATTAAATTATTTGTCTGTATCAGGAGAAACATAGGAAAATCATTAAAGAAATACCACCTTGCAAAATATGCTACTGTACTCAGCTTAGAAGCTTCAAGCATGCAGCTATAAAACGTCAACGCTTAAATTAATATATTTTCATTATGAAATTTCATAATGTTGATCAATTCGGTGAAGATATCGCTCCTATTTTTCGAAATTGACGGGCTGAGTGTGATTAATAAAATAACTTCAGTGATCATATTTAGCATTATCTCAATAGATTGACACATTACAAAATAAGAAAAGAATAGCGAAAAAGCGAGAGTTGTAATTCAAATATGCAAATTATATCTATTACGACTATTATATATGTTGCGACTACCTTGGAATTTAGTGCTCATGAATAGGCCTATAGGTGTGCAAATTTATGAAAGAGTGAATTGTTAAACAAGCATATATCAAGTTATTTTGAGAAGCACAATTTTCATGTAGCGTTAATTTCCTCGGGTATTCACTAAAATCTACTGTTTAGTACACTACTAACAGCTCCTCAAGTCTAGTAATAATCATTGAATGATATTTTTGAATCTGAATGTAAATATAACTGCAAAATTAACTGAGAGCTGTATCCTCAGTTGATAATGAGACAAGACATGAATTTTCACTTATTGTTCATAATTATCAAAATGCTCCCCAAATTTTCTCCGTGTGAATGGAAATGAGTGAACTAACTTTATTAGTGAGATGAACGTTAAAATGAGTGAACTGATAAATTTTCCTCGTTCGAATGCATTGGATTGGTGTCGCTCATGCTACCCATCTGAAATTGGTGGAGTTTATTTATTGCGACGATTTTCTGTTTTTCTTCTTGATCACAGACTCCTGGATATACTTGTATAATGGAGGGGTATTTGATCTGTGAAACTAAGGAGAATAATTTACTATTGAAGCGTTTAATCGATCCGTACCAGTCAGATGTTTGCCAATTTTGACCACCTCTGCAAATTTCAGTTTAAGCGAGACACTGTGAACAACTTTTATCTAATCTTGTCTACAACTCAAGTGAGAAATGCTAGTGATATATGTACACTAGAATTATTAGTAGAAATACAGCTCACTGTGACTGAAACCAAATGTTCAAATTACATTTCTGTAGTATAATTACGGGTAGATTAAAAAAAGGTCCTCCTCTAATTATGGCGGCGCAGTTGCCACATGCGCTTGTTCATGGAGGAAATATAAAGTCATTTCACAACAAAATTTATCTATCTGTAGCGGCACATAATGAATTTCTTCACAACTTTTGTCATTTTGATAGGTGTATCTTTGACTGCAACTGTTTACGCACAACAAGAAATCGACGATGTCTTAAGAGATTTCAACAAAACAAAGGAAGCTCTCGACAAAACGAATACGAGCTCCTTCATTGCTGTCAGTGAGACATTATCAAATGTTGGAGATTTCCTTAGTACTTCGTTCTGGTCGTTGGTCACCGTAATCGAATTCCTCCACGTAGGATATGACGACAACAGCAAACGTCGTGACGAGCTGATGACAATGATAAAAGATCAATTCGATGTTATGAATAACAAGTTGGATGTCCTTGATAATGAGCTTGACAAAGTAAAGAATATGATCGACTGGAACACCATGTCAGTTAATCTAGTGGATTATGAATTGACAATCAATGCATTGTCAGCAAGATTCATGATGTATGTAAATGCTCCGTTCAATAAGTCAAAGGATGTATATAAAAAAATCTTTTCAACGGCATTCATATCAAATTACAATGATGCTACAGATAAGATATATCAGAGCATGGTCAGCAACAGCATTTTTGAGGATAACTTGTTCCTGGTTGCAAGAAACTACTTCAAAAACGATTACCGACCGATCAGCAAGTTTGCCGGATATTTGATTAGATTACTACAGAAAGGAATCAGTATAAAAGTTGCCTATATGTCAATAAATGAAATGGACGCTCTAATTCCTGAATATCAACAATATTGGAAAGACAATTTTGACAAACTCAAAACCGTATCTGCAAAAGTCGATGAAGATATTCACAATTCTTGGTCAACACAATTCATGTCAGATGCTAATACATTTTTATCTGCTAACAGTGAGCTTTCAAACAGCGACACTGCCTACAAGTTGTATGAGCTTCTGGCCCCAAAATTCCCATGGCGATCTTGGTTTATTGTGGTCTACGACAGCACAAACACAGATCGTCAACGTTTTTTTGATAACTGTGAAGATGGGTTTGCTAGGAGTGATGTTGGAAATAAAGATGTGATTATCAACAGCATTCCGATTGATAGCAAAGCCAATCCAAAAGTTCATGAATTGTACGGTGATTGGTTTGGTGTCATGAATGGGCCAGAATTTAAGAAAGTGGATCACGCAAAAGTCATGTTTGACTTTGTACCATCAAATTGCACGGAATATACTTTCAAAGGTGTAATCTACAACTCAAAAAACATCCAAGTAATTGGTGATAAAGATCGATATTATAGGCAAGACAAAGTTCTAAACCAATTCTTCTTGGGTAAAGTATGGCTCACGGTTATTATATTTGGATGAAAAACTGATATCTTGTAATCATTTTGAACATCACTTGTTAGCTGTCACAGTACAAAAGCTAATAATTGTGGAATTATTTCCGATACATTATTTGAGTCAAGAAAGCATGTGATATATTTGCTGCACTTTTTTTCATTTCTTTTAACACATTTTAGTAACTTAAGATTTCTATCTTGGATTTCATGAATGCATGCGACGACAAACCCAGGTGATCGAGAAAAGGTATGAATTTTGCTGACGTTTTGTAGACGGCAATCAATCACCAACAATTGAATTGAACCAAATGGAAGTCAGCTAAATAGTTAATCGAATTAGCATTGGTCTATTTGGCTCAAAGACATGAAAGAACTGGGTGAAGAGCATAATGCCTTTCATCAAGAATTCTAATAGCATATTAATTCGCCTCCCCCATGTTTTGCAAATACAGTACCACCCGCTCGAAATGCTCGAAAAAATGCGAAAAATCACATGTCCTCAATGCTGCAAGGTACTTGTTTTGCACATGAAATCAGAAAGCTGATGCCACTCTTTCTCTACAAAAGTGATGTGGACTTTAAACGAAGTGCCTTCATTATGATTTATTGAAACAATCTGTTGTTTTATTAGTAAATGTTAATTATGATTAATGTTAAAATAATTAAATGTCATTAAATTATTAAAATCATAAATTATAAATTATGTATTAATTATATTATAATTATATAATAAAATATCATAATATTAATATAATACAATATATATATATATAATTATATTGTATAATATTATATAATTATAAATATATTAAATTATAGATTAAAATTATTAAATGTTATAAATAATAAATGTTATTGATAAATGTTTGTTTATCAGTTGTCCTCAAATTTTTTGTCCCTTAATCAGCGCATTAAAATACATGATGAATAGACACAATCGATTTGATGACACATTTGTAGCTCCATTATTACATCAAATGTATCAGATATTGATTTCATGGTCATACCTACAAAAGCCATGCGTCTAGAGAAAAAAGTAGTGAAATTTGTTATTCACTTTACCACAAAATGTCCCTTAACCGACGCACACAAAATTGAAATTACTCAACAAATAAATTCAACAAACAAATCGACCTTAAGGCTACGTGACATTAAGTATATTCATCATCGACAGACTGATCACTTCTATTTTGCAGACAGCCTCAAAAGAAAAAAGTTGTATGATAGCACAAATGTCCCTTAACCGGAGCTCGTCGGTTAAGGGACACATTCGCCGATAATATAGGATGCTCTTTCTACGCTTTCCAAGTGACGTTTTACAAAGCTCATTCAATTGTTTTATAAACGACAGGAATTCAAATCGACTGCTACGAGTAGCCTATTGATGTGCTGAGTCAGCACTGGTGACGGATTTGAAAATCAAGCATTACTTTCGTCAACGACTATCTTCATTCTGAACCGAAGTTATCTGAATAACAGTGAGTTGTGCGTTCTTATTTTAATGATATTAACTCTGGATGTGTGAATTCTATTAAGATTCTCGTTTTTTTTACTTCAGTGGAACTAATTGTTCGTTGTCTCAATCTTGTCATTGTAGCTCATATATATTAACTAATACTCATATATTGTAACATGTCTGTAGACTTAAAACTAATTAATAATGGATTAAGTTAATCAGATTTTCTCCGCGTAGGTATACTCAATGAAATATTTGATCATTGATGTTCTAATTTTCTTGATAATATTTGTAGTACGCCTCATGACTTCCTTCTCAAACTACATTATCTAACTCAACTCACAGACACAGGATGTTGTAACGACGAGTTCACCTACATATTCAAATGCACCTTGAAATGCAATAGATGAATTTATAATGCGATTATAATCCGATTTGATGTTGAATTTAATCAACTTCGCCTCGTCATTTTGCTGTGCAGGACAGTTTTTAATATGTATAAGGTACGTAGGTCAAAGGATAGGAAAGTGTAGGCCTACTCCTGGATTCCCATTAAGTCATACAAAAATTCCGGGAACTCATGAAAAGTAGGTTTAAATGCATGAACTTGAAATGTTTGCATTAGAAAAAACTAGAAACACGAGCAAGAATCGAGAGGTCCGGAACATATATCAAACTTGTGCAGCATTCTCATTAACCGATCCTATTGCAGAGATGACTGAACGAAGAATGATACCATACGAAACGATCACAGAACAACCTGCTACTCCAAAGAGAACAACAGTGAAAAGATGCAAGAAGTGCGATGAAGACGTTGAAGACATACAGGTGAACTTAAAGTGTGATAAGTGCAATGAATTGTATCATATATTCTGTGTCGAGCTACCAGACTTTGAACTATTAAAATATCTCAAACATTGTAAAAGGAAATTTCAATGTAAGCTTTGTATAGAATCCTTATATCCGACAGATTTACAAGACATAACAAGACAAACACATAACAAAATACATTCAAATGAAACCACACAGAACATCAAAATCACAGAAGAAATAAATAAATACAAACAAAAAAGTGAAGACCTTATGAAAATCACACAGACTTTCGAAACCGAAATAGAAGAAAACAAAAAGAAAATACAAAATTTGGAAGAAAAATTATCAAGAAGCGAATATGAGCTAATGAAGGCATATGAAAATATACGAAGACTAGAAAGGGAACTAAACGAAGAAAGAATGATCAACAACAACAAGACTCAGATAGCGAAGACGAGGAAGAAACCGATCCTGAAGATGAAACTAAAGAGATGATGACTACTTTGCGTAAAATATCAGAAAAAGTGAATCAAATAGAACGGCAACAGAAGCAGCTACAAGAACAGCAAAGTCTATATCAGGAGCAACAACAGAAATGCCAACGAGATCGGCACTTGCAGGAACAACGTTATCCAGAGCGTCATCAACAAGAGCAGCAACATTGGCAACAACCGCAACAACCAATGAGAAGTAATAGAAGAATAATTACTTGTTTTTACTGTGGGAGACGTGGTCATCATATACGGAACTGTCACCATGCACGTTGGAACCAACAACAACATCACAATAATTTCAATAGAAACAGATACAACAACAACACCAGGGCAAGACACGAATACCAGCGAAGAAGAAACTATTGTGAAAACAGATACGAAAACCCCACCAGATTTGAAAATAGAAACACTTACCGAGATCAAAACAGATACGAAAGTCAAGGATTCAGAGAAAAAAGAAGATACCATGAACTTCAAAGAGAACGAAGAGATGTAGAAGAAAATAGATACCGTGTGGTAAGAACCGACAATGGATGCGGTCCGATCCAATACACACCAACACGAATCCTCAATCAACAAAGTAACAGATATCACTCACCCACAGCACAACCTTATCTTTAACAGACTAGAGGAAGGAGAGGATGATGAAAATGATTCTGATGAAGTCAAAAAGCTGAAAATCTACTACATAAATATAAATGGCTTGAATCAGAGTAAAATTAATAATACTGACATGATCAAAGATATGGATGATGCTGACATCCTGTGTTTTGCTGAAACGCATTTAAAGAATGAAGACCAGTTTCCTATGATTAGAAATTACACAGGTTATCACTCCATTGGAAAGAAATCTACCAATTTAGGAAGGAATATCAGAGGTATAACACTCTATGTAAAAGATGATATCCAGAATATAAAGATAGAAAATATCGTCAATGAAAATGGGAGAATTCTTATCGCTAAAATAATAGTACATACATCATGCATCTATGCTATCATATGTTATAGAAGTAACAGAGAATCTAAATACAAAGATAAAGAATTCTATCAAATTATAAAAGACTACATAATCCAACATAATATGGAAAATATTATAATGATTGGAGATCTAAATGGAAGAATCGGAGTAGAAAATGATAATAAAAATCTTGGTCTCCCAATGAGGAAATCCGAAGATTCAACTGTAAATAGTTATGTACAAGAAATAATAACATTCTGTAATGAAACCAAATTAGTAATAGCTAATGGGAGATTCGAAAATGAAAATTCAGTAGGAAAATGCACATACGATTGCATTCTAAATAATGAAGTCAAAAAATCTATGATAGATTACTTTATCGTATCAGAATCAGTGTTGAAACATTAAACGAATTTGATATTGGTAATCCAGTTTTGTATACTGACCATTTACATCTTAAAATAAAATTGAACATCGCATCAAATAAAAGAATCATTTTAGAAAATGACAGTCCTCAAAATAAGAAAATCATGCCATATAAATGGACAGAAGAAAATGCCTCAACATTTGATAGCGATAAGTTTAGCCTAAAATGCTCTGCGTTGTCAAAAAAATTGACTACTTGTAATATGAATGCAAATGACATATATACTGAACTTCTTCAAATAAAGAACAACTCAACTCATTTTCAAGCACGTAAGAAATCAAAATATTCAGAAAACATTTCAAAATTAAGAAGAATCTATAGAAAAGAGGTCGCATCATTCAAAGAACAGATAACAGATTGAAGATCAGATAACAATTTGAAAAAATTGATGTCATCAAGAAAACTACTGCAAAAGCAAATAAGGAAGAAAAAGCGAAAAATTAAATCCAAGAATTTTGATAGATTGATAATTGCGAAAAGTAATAATGATCATAAAGAATATTGGAGAATACTAAATGGAAAGAAAAGGACCACTATTACTTCAAAATTGAAAATGATGGATTTTAAAACTGAAATGATGAATTCTGAGTTATGTGAAAATGTTCAAGATTGTATCATTTCGGAGGAAAGTAGAGATTTGAACATGTCTACAGATTTTGCTGATATTCTTGACGCTGAAATAACACTGCGTGAATTACAATCGAATTTGAAAAATACTAAAAACTCAAAATCAAGTGGCCCTGATCAATTTGTGTCTGATATGTTTAAGATTAATGAAAATGCATTACCCATATTGCAAATTTTGTATAACAAACTTCTGCTTGATAATCAGGAACCAATACCATTTTCTGAAAGTTGGATAGTACCAGTTTACAAAAAAGGTGACAAAAATATGGTAAATAGCTATAGCCCTATAAATTTAAGCTCAAACATTGAAAAATTGTTAACCAAAATACTCAACAACAGACTGAGCAAATGGTTAAAAAGAAATTGCATCATTCATCAATGCCAAACTGGTTTTATGAAAGGAAGTTCTACAATGGACAATATATACATAGTAAAAGAATTAATGCAAATCTACAAAAATAATAAGCATCCACTATACATGTGTTTTATTGATTTATCAAAGGCCTTTGATACTATTCCAAAGAAACTTCTTTTTTACAAATTAAGTAATATGCTTCCCAATGGCAACTTTCTCCGCCTGCTGAGAAGACTGATAAGTGAGAAAAATTATAAAATTCTACATGACGGTAATGAATCTGATGTTTTTACTTTGAAAAATGGAATACCACAAGGAGACAGTTTGTCACCAACTCTGTTTTCAATATTTATAAATGACCTTGCAAAAGAACTTGACTTAAACATTGGTGATCGCAATGCAGTCAAACTTGGAGAAATTAAAATCCCTTGCTTAATTTATGCCGATGACATTCTTCTGATGAGCAATGATAGAAATAGTTTAGTTAATCAGATACAAAAGGTCCATGATTTTTGTAAACAAAGTGGCTTGAAAATAAATTTCGAGAAAACAAAAATCATCGTTCAAAATACCAAACACGAGAATAATCATGTAGAACTTAATCTGATAAATGAAGTAAAGCGAATTGAAATAGTTCGTGAATATAAATATTTAGGATTCTGGATAGCCAACAACACAAAGAAACATTTACTTTCTCTAACTAAGAACGGCAACAAATCGGCATACCTAACTACTAAAAAACTTAAAGAAATCGGATGCTCTAATGGAATTATTGTGAAAAAATACCTTTGAAATGTTGACATTATCAAAAATGCAATATGGTGGAGAATTTTGCTATTATAATAAATTATCTGAGCTAAATAAAATACAGTTTCAATTCTACAAACGTTTCTATCATCTGCTGACTACGACTGCAAATTATTGTTTAATAGGTGAGTTCGGACTATTTCCTTTTGAATATTACTTCGATAAAGCTGCAATCAATCTATGGATTAGAATTGTCTTCAGCGAAAATACTAGCATAATGAAAGGTTGCTATGATCATATTTTATATAACCTAGACAATAGAAAATATTCATTCACCTGGTGCTGGAGAATGGAAAAACTTCTAAAACAACTTAATTTATCATATTTATGGCTGAATCAAAACAATTTGGAAATAAGCAAACAAAAATGTAAAAACATAGTCAAAACAAGATTAATTGAACATTTCAGAGTCGTATGGATAAATGATACGAAGAAAAGTAGAACTGGGATTGACTATCTGGAACTATGCCAATTCGATTGCAGCCCAAAAACCTATTTGAACCTCAATGTAAGGCTAAAAATAATAATACCATTATTGAAATTAAGATGCGGAAACCATGATTTGGCAGTAAGAACCGGTAGCTATAGAAATCGATTAAGTTATGAAGAAAGACTATGTAATTTATGCGATGATAGAACAATAGAAACTGTATTTCATTTCATTTGTGAATGTTCAGTATACAACAATATCAGGGTGCATTTCATACCCTTCTTTTCACGCATCTCGAAACAAGATTTCTATGCTATGTTACAAACTTTAGAAATGGGGAAAGTCATGCAACTGAGCAAATACATTGAGAACGCGACTAACATCAGAACTGACAGATTGTAGCAATGACCAATGGCATCGTGATCTATGTTCAGACGCATTAAAAATTCTTAAAATGCTGCATCACATTCACTGCGAACTAGAAACACGAGCAAGAATCGAGAGGTCCGGAACATATATCAAACTTGTGCAGCATTCTCATTAACCGATCCTATTGCAGGTAAGACAATTTGAAGGATCATTTACAGATACGTATTGATAATTATTACGTTTTGCTTTTTCATGTGTTTTTTGTTCCGGACCTCTCACATATTAGGACTTACTAATTAGACGAGAAGGGTGTCAAAGATTATTGATAAGTAAACATTTATTAATGCCGCTCATCAACATTGTGCATTTTGTCTTGAATGATTGCAAACCTAGTTATGCATGTCATTCTAATTGATGCAAAAATCGAAAATACCTAGCAACTTATATTCAGTATTAAATGAATTGTCCTCTCCTTCCAGACATAGTTATTCAACGTCTATCATTCTATCATTCTCACTTCAAATCATAATTTGTAAATATCTCACTTCTGATTTCATTGTCATTCTTGCAAATATGTCATTTTATGTACTCGATATTTATCATCGCATAACCTGTCATACTTTTGTTATAACCTGATAGTGTTTTCATGCATTGGAAATATACGATTCTGATATTCTGATATTAGAATACTTTCGTTTTCGAAAAAACAGAATTCGGCTCTTTTTGAAAAATTGGGAACCCTTGATGATTTGCTATTCAGTGTGTAGCCTATGGACTCTAAAGCTGACTGCTGTATACACTGTTATGCGGGTACTATAAGCTCTAAGTATACTTGAGTTTAGGCTTATTGACTTTCCACTAGTCTATGCAGCCTGCATGTAATTTGTTGTCCTTCTGTACCCTGGAAAATGGGACCCTATTTAAAAAAAGTTCATGTTTCATTCATTCATTCAGTCTTGCAAGTACAAGGTAGATCAGGCCTATACTAGTGCATGATTTTTTGCTGTAACCTTGTAAAGTAGTTTAACATAATAGTGTAATTGGATAAGACCTACTGTTTTGCAGGATTGTACATGTGTGAAGTACGGTAGCTCAAAGCATGCATGGACAACTCAATGCTAATAAACAGATTTAATATGAGATGGGCTATTAACATAAGGATTATTTTTCCTCTAGATGCCGACTAAACAAGAAATGAGGAGACAGAAAGAGAGAGAGATAGATAGAAGATACAGATTCAAAAAGAAGAATGACATTGAATATCAAAGACGTGGGGTGAGGCCTGAAGCGCTGTGTGTGGAGAAGAAAGGGTTGATGGAATCTGAAAGAGATACCAGATTTAGAATGAAATATGAAAGGGGAAGAAAGAGAAATTACAGAAAGATGAAGAACATCAATCGAGAGTCAGGATGATTTATCAAATTCATCGGTCTGATCGAGATCCGAATGGGCAACTGTCATAGAAAAGAAAAGAGAACTATATTGTAAAAATTTATTTATTTATGTAAAAGCATGCTTTTTTTCGTTTGAAAATCATATTTTCAGTTTGCCTGCTCTCTCTGCATTTTAGCTTTTACAAAAATGCTTGATGATGACAGGTTGTTAATTTTCAAACAAAAATGTAGAGTTTAGTCACTTTTGTGCTTTCATACAATTAATGTACATGACTGTATTCACATTTCCGTTCAATAAGACGCAATAGCAGCATGTTGCACCTTTTCCAAAATTGAGACATATTTTGAAGCCATAAGCCACTGTCAACAAATTTTCTGTAAAAGACTCGCTTCAGTTTGTCGATGGTATATCCCAGGTCAGTTTGAAGGAAAGTCATGTTCTCTGACAATGTTGCATCTTTATTTGTCAACACTCCTATCTGTGAGACCATCAACTTTGTTGAGGAATCATTTGTCAACACGAAATCCCACTAAATGTCCCATTCATTATTCTAAAGCAGCTTTTACTTCTCTGTGTGATCTCGACTTCTGTACAACGGGAAATTTTGCACACAAATCGACGGTGTGCAAATGATGGGCAGCACGTTGGGACCGACGCTGGCAAATATTTTACAGATTTTTGGAGAGCAAATTGACTTTATCTTTATAAATTTTCACTCAAATTTGCTTACTCGATATGTATGTTGATGATAAATATTCATCTTTGCGAACACCAATGCCGGAACAAGCATTATCTTATTGCTTAGTCGTA
The DNA here is from genome assembly GCA_907163375.1 of Prostheceraeus crozeri. Taxonomy (NCBI): domain Eukaryota; kingdom Metazoa; phylum Platyhelminthes; order Polycladida; family Euryleptidae; genus Prostheceraeus; species Prostheceraeus crozeri. The sequence goes on along the minus strand of CAJQUW010007350.1, from coordinate 73,167 downwards.
ACGACTACGGTCAGGTTTCACAGTCCTTGTAGTATCACATGAGAACACATTATTGAATTTCCACATAGAATTGGCCTACATTAAATGCATGAAACATTCTAGTGATTTGCAGCGTCAATTGAGAACTGTCTCCACTACAGCTCAAATTCAAATCTTATGAGTTTACATTGATGACCGAGAGCCTATATATAAGAGTGTGGAACAATAAGCTTGCCAAACTTGTCATCAATTTTTCATTTCATTGAGTGTCCCAATGCCAACCGGGAGTGTTGCTGTACATGTACAACGTCAATCAAAATTTATCGCCTGTAGTTTACTTATCAAACAATTATCCACGATCTAGTGTCAAATGTTCGGGTGGTAAGTCCTAGGTAAATCCATTGCTCATTGTATCTCTAAGCTCAACGTGATATACAAATGTAGTGAAATTATTCAAGATCTGGAATAATTTTATAAAAGATAGGTTGAGGAATACACAGTGCTTCCAAAATTCATGCATGCTAGAATATGTACTCTGGAAACTTTATTTGAGAAAAAGTAGAGTTTGAATTATACTGTACATGTAAAAGTTGCCAGCAATCATTTTCTAACTGTTTAAAGAATAGTTCACAATATTTGTATCACAAAGCATATACGTAGATACTCTCAAATTATTTTATATATACATACTCTTAATGTTGTAATAATTGACAAAGCAATTTATTCTAGACTGAATGTCGTCAACGGTCGACATAGGACTTATTAAATTAATCACCCGGCCGGGCCGGACCGACGGCCGGCGTCACTAAAACCGGCCGGTCGGTCCTACAGCAAAAATTGGCCGGCCGGCGGCCGGTTCCACCCTGATGCCCGGTAATATTACGGTTATAATTACCGGCGAATTTACATCATAGGAGATACAAATGGTAATTATCACAGGAAATATTGCAGAAACAATGGCAATAATTATCCAAATCATAGATTGCCACTAATTTTGCATCCCTAACTCAAAGACAGACTTTACATGTCGGCCGAAATGCGATTTTCCAATCTAACTGTGTCTGCGAGGTAGCCCGATTGAACAACATCAACAAGTAGTATCACACCGCAAAAGTGCATTGATATCGACAAGTGTGAAAAAATATGTAAGTCTATACAGAATTTTTTCTCAATGATGCCTTTAATCATTCTCTAAACCATGTTTTAAACATACTTTTGAAATAAGACGCTATCTCAGTAACTGATAAGTATATAATATAGGATTGTTGATAGATGCATGAATTTTTCATTCAAAGCGAGATCAGATTAGATACAAATGGATTAGTTGCATGTCCATGAATTGTCGGAGAGTAGGATGCGAGTGCCTGGAGTACTACCAAGAAGTAGGTCTCATGCTGACAAATATTAGTAAGCACAAGATTTTCATTTCAATAAATTTGTTGTTTATAAAGCAAGCAATGAAAAATGATGAAATAGGAGCAAATAAAGAAAAAGCAACACGTTTGAAAACGAAATTAAACATTTTTCTATTAGGAAGCTTAGGTGTAAGAATTTTGAGATGAGATTACGTGAGTTGAATGTATGCTTCCTTGCGAGAATTGTATTGGTGCCATACTGACATCATTAAGACATTCTCACATGAAATATGAAAAATATCAAATTCATGATAAATTTTCATGTAATTTGAGGGATAATATATTTGAACTTAATTTGAATTAGCGAATTATTCTTGACTATTAAGATTTTTATTCAAGTTCTTATGTGGTGAGTTTGCCTGATATTTTTTATTATGAGTAAAATAATAATAAATTTTCATGAACAAATAATCAATTTCCACTATGAAATGTGACTTGGTTTAAATCTTCTCCATGTAACTTACCGTGGTGATCACCTGGAATGGGGACCGTGCCCACACATTGGCGGGGATGTCCGCAAGCTTGCCCGTACCCGCACCATTGACCGCATTGCCCGCAGTTAGTTCGCCAAGATTCTAGCTAAAATTGGTTTTTTCTGAGAAACGTGGAAACTGGCAATGCAGGTGTACTCCCATCTGACATCGCGAAATAGTACTTGTAAGCTGCTCTATCGGGAAATTCGTTGTCGGTATTGTCCACAATGACATTGCGAAATATGAGTCGACGTCAAACGTTGAACGTCACATACGGCCCCTAGAGATTAAACTTAAACTTAGACGTGATCCTACCGGATTGTTTTAGTCTAATGCGACGTGGATGATTATGTTATTTAGCCTAAAACCTTTTCCATTGTGTGATTATGCCTACGAGGAAAATATAGATTATACAGGCCTATTCATTGTGGAGCGAAATTCTAAAACTACCATCGTTCACAACAGGATAACGAGGCCTATATGTAGAATACTAACATAGGACTAGGTCTAGCCTTCAGAAATAGTTTCTAAAGAATACGATGTTGTCGCGGACTTCGCTATAGTTCGAGAGTGATAAAAGACTATTGTCCGATCGGCGCAAAACCCGATTAGTGCTCTTTGTTATTGTCTGTTTGCTCTGTACAGTGTGCATGTGCAGATCATAATGAAACATCGCTTTGCTATCGACGGTCGTTCTGTTTCTCTTGCGGCAAGAATCCACAACATGGCGCCCAACGCGCGTGAATGTCGCTCTACATAGTCAACAAGAGGAAGAACGTATTGGAGAATCTCGCGAATTTCAAGATGGATAAAGCGACTTTGGTGAAGCAACGAGGAGCCGTGCGGACTGCAGTTTCAAAGTGTATCAACCGTGTAAGTGATAGACTTCCATCTCATCATATGGAAGCTATTAAGACTAACCTCAGTCGTGATTTAACCAGGTTAGAACATTTTGATCAGCTTATTGTAAATGAGTGTGAAGATGATGAGATCGATTCAGAAATAGAGGAAAGTTTGAATTGTAAGTTGAAGATTCAATCTACTCTGGTTGAAATTGATAATATGATAAAGTCTAAAGCTACTGTTTCTGAATCGTCCTCAATCAAACTTCCGAAATTGCAGTTACCTACCTTCTCAGGTAATAAAATGGAATGGATGTCTTTCTATGATATATTTTGTACTGCTGTTATAAAGAACCCTACTTTATCTGAAGTGCAGAAATTTGTTTATTTGCATTCGTGTCTAAAAGGCACTGCGAAGGCTGCCATAGCGGGAATGAACCTAGTTGATAGTAATTTCAGTATTGCTGTTGACATTTTGCGTGATCGGTTTGGGTCCCCTCAGAGTGCTATTAATGATCACTTACGTATTATACAGGAGGGGTCTTGTTTATCTGAGAATGTTGAGCATATGCGTCATTATTACGATAATTTGAAATTTCATACTCGTAGTTTACACAGGCTAGGCGTTGAGTGTGATTCATACGAGAGGGTTGTATTGCCAGTGATTATGTCTAATTATCAAAAAATGTTCAGTTATCAATGTGCTCCCAGTTTGGTCGCGTGATTGAGACCATTGATGATTTTTTGAAAGCTTTTGAAATTGAAATTAAGCTTCGTGAAGCTATAGAAGAGCAATACTCACCTCTAAAGTATTCTGAAAATAAATCAAAAACAATTGACAAGCTTAGCAACGAAAAGTGTGGTTCCGTTATAGCGCTGACAACCTGGGATAAAGTTTCCGTTGAAAATGTATATGCGTATAGAAATGCGTATTTTGCGCTGGCGAACACAGGTCATCTTGGTGTGATAAATTGAAATATCTTGAGGATAGAGTTGAGTTCATTAAAAAAGAGCGACTATGCTTTTTATGCCTTAAGCAAAATCACAATGCCAAGAGCTGTAAATTCCAGCAAAGTTGTAAGAGATGCTCTACTCGTAAATCGCATCATATATCAATCTGTCCAACAATTATTAAATACAAACAAAAAGTGGAATGTAATAATGATGAATCAGACAAAAACTCTGCATCAGTTCAAGTTGTTAATATTGAGTCGGTCAAAGAGACAGGACGAAATGACCACATGTGGTGGAAACTGGCATGTTATGATTCCCACTGCTAAGGCTGTTCTGTTATCTCCAGACGGCAAATCAGAAATCCTGATAAAATTGATCATGGATACAGCGAGCTCGAGAACATACATACGACAAGATTTATGCAATTATTTTAACATTCCGACTGGATCTGAGGAACACTGGTCAGTCAATACCTTTGGGACTAAAGATGTAACTCATCATATATCTTCAAAAGTCGATGTTCAAATAAAGAAAATTAACTCTGACGAAATTATTACTTTGTCAGCAAATACGGTTGACGTAATTTGCAATAATCAGCAATCGATCGACGTCAAGTCTTTAGGTCAGTTCGATAATTTAGATTTGGCAGATTTTTACGATGAAAGGGACAATCACTTGGAGATCGGCATGCTGATTGGTGTTGACCAGTACTATGACATCGTTTTTGGAAATCAGATAATTAGAGGCAAGGATAGTAGTCTCGTCGCTGTTAACAGTCGATTGGGCTGGTTAATGCAGGGACCCGCTATTCCTTCAGGTAAATCGTCTAATGTAAGATGTTTATCCTCGATTGTTATGCTTTGCAAATTGGATGATGTTCGACTGGAGGATTTATTGTACAAGTTTTGGAGTCTTGACCAAATTGGTATTGCACCGAAAGAATATGAGGAATCTTCATTTGTTCCAGAAATGTCGTTCTCAGACGGTCATTATACGGTGTCTCTACCTTGGAAACAGACTAAGTCGCAATTGGCTCTTCCTACTAATTATTCTGTGGCTTTGAAACGTCTATACAAATCGTCTGTATATTCAGCAAGAGATGATGATCTAAATCAAGAATGTCAGAAAATTATTCAGCAGCAGTTAAAGAATGGCATTATCGAAAAAGTACGAGGGGCACTCCAAAAGTTTTGCAATTCGACTAGAAGGCGAAGTTGCCTGACACTCTTCGGTTGTCATATGAAAGTTTCATTCAATAGCCGACAGCACCGCAAGAATCTATTGATTTCATTATCATAGTTCATCACAGTTGATCGTTGGTTTTATCTACTTCAGTGATTTGGCTGGAAGGCAGTCACTACCCATGGAATTGACACGCGAGCAGACCAGGTTACTAATTTGGCACTGCTTCAAGCGCAGGTTGTCTGCACTTGAAGCTCATGGCGAGCTGGACACCACTTTTGGGGACCAAGCTCCTTCCTACGCCACAGTCACGCGCTGGTACCGCGAGTTTCAGGCCGGCAGACTTCCAAGACGACCCTCGAAGTGGAAGACCACCAACAGCAGTGACTGAGGAGAATGTGGCTGCCGCAAAGAACCTGATCGATGACGACCCTCGGATCACGCAGGCCATGATAGACAGCCACTTGAACATTGGATCGGCGGCAGTGGATACCATTTTGCACGAATACCTACGCATGAGGAAGCTTTGCGCTCGATGGATCCCCCACGTGCTGACGGATTCACAAAAGCGTGCTCGACTGGATTTTTGCCGTTTCCTGATCGACCGCTACGAGAACCCGAGGAACCAGCGGCGATTTGAGGTCATCACCGGAGACGAGACCTGGCTCTACCACTTCGACGTGGAAACCAAGCGCAGCAGTGCTGAATTGGTTCCTGAAGGTGGCCAACGACCTGTGAAGGCTCGGCGATCCCGCTCCCAGGTGAAGAGGATGTTCGCCATCTTCTTCGATTCCCAAGGCGTGATAGCAATGGTAAAAGTGGAGGGCCAAGCCACAGTCACTGCCCGTTGGTACATAGAGAACTGTCTGCCTGTGGTCATTGACAATGTAAGGAGACGAGCACCACGAACAGGAATGCGAGGTCGGAAGCTGCACCACGACAACGCTCCAGCTCACACCGCCGCTGCAACACGGGAGTTCCTCGTGAACAAAGGATTTCTACCCTTCCACACCCTCCTTACTCGCCGGATCTAGCCCCTTGCGATTTCTGGCTTTTTCCTACCATGAAGCGGATGCTGAAAGGCCGACGTTTCGAATCGGATGAAGCCCTAGAAGAAGCTGCAGTGGAGGAGATTGAGAACATTCCGATTGAGGAATTTGGAACTTTCATGGACAAATGGCTCCATCGAGCTCATAAATGTATTCAGTTCCAGGGGGTATTTTGAAGGACTCTGACTTGATTTTTGTTTTCCATGAAATAGAAATGATGAATTTAACTGGAAAATGTCGTTGTTTTCAATCTTAAATGCCAAAAACATATCGAATTGCAGAACTATTGGAGTGCCCTCCGTAGATGTAAACAACAGTTCGTTACCGATTCATTATCTTGCTCATCGTCCTGTGATCCGCCCGAGCTCGACATCAACGCGAATAAGAATTGTATTCGATGCCTCATGCAGAGAAAATAGAAGAACACCTTCACTCAACGACTGCCTAAGCTCTGGCCCATGTAGTTTGCCTTTAATACCAATTCTTCTATGCAAATTTCGTTTCCACGCAATTGGTGTTACCGCAGATATCGAGAAGGCGTTCCTTCAAGTAAAAATCTGCGAGGCGGATCGAGATGCACTTCGGTTTTTGTGGCTCAATTCTAACGGTGAATTGGAAATGTATCGTCATATCTCTTTGGTTTTCGGGTTGACGTGCAGCCCATCTATTTTAGAGCGGGTCATACAGGAACATCTCCACAAGTTTAGCCGTTGTCATTACGATTTTGTGGAGAAACTTCGGACGAGCTTTTACGTCGACAATTTAATCACTGGATATTCCACTTATTCGGAAGCGAAACACATGTATTTACTGAGTAAAGAAATATTTCGATCTGGTGGTTTTAACCTCAGGCAATGGTTCAGTAATTTGAAGGAACTCAATGATTATATAAGAGGTTCAACTGATATGCCTAACGTTTCAAGTGCTGTGTTCGATCAGTGCAAACCCTATACTGAAGAAGAAAAGTCATTTACTGAATCAGAAACCGTGGCCAATATCGAAAGCGTCTCTAATAAGACAACCTTGACTTCAGTTCTCGGTGTTTCTTGGGATTTTGAAAAGGATGAGTTTTTCATTGACTACAGAAATTCAGAGAGCGTGTTCTTCAGTTACCAAAAGAATGATTCTACAAGAAATATCGAAGTTCTATGATCCACTGGGATTTATCTGTCCTATTATGATTGTGCCAAAGTTACTTTTACAGCGGAACTTTTTACTTTTTACTCAGTCAAAACTACACTGGGATGAGGTTGTCGATGAGCAAACTTTGAACCAGTGGACAAAATGGAAAAGTGAAATTGATCAATTCGCCATTTCGATTCCTAGAAAATTATTCGATCCATCATTGATCGTCAAAGAAATTCAAATCCACGCACTTTCCGATGCATCATCTGTTGCCTATTCTTCTGTGATATATTTACGAACTGAATATACTGATGGCTCAATCACACGTTCGATCCTATTGGCCAAATCAAGGGTAGCTCCAATAAAGTCTATGTCTATACCACGCTTGGAACTTTTAGCATGTCTTTTAATGTCACGTATGATCGACTATTTGAGACCATTATTCCCTGATAGCAAAGTTTTCTGTTGGTGCGATAGTAAGACTGCGTTGACTTGGATACTGAAAGAAAGTAAGGTATGGACAATTTTCATTCAGAACAGAGTGTTAGAGATCAGGAGTAATGTGCCAAATGTGGATTGGAAATACGTACCTTCTGAATTAAACATCGCGGATCTGCCATCTCGCGGGACAAATCCCTTGCAGTTACTGAACAATTCAAGATGGTGGAATGCACCAGACTTCCTACATGACAGCTCAAACTTGTGGCCTGAAGTTTCGTTGGATCTACCAACATCAGAAGAGAAAATAGAGTCACATATTTACCTTGCAACCAATCAGAACTTTGTCTTGGAAGCTATTGATAATGTGATAGAAATGAAGAGATTTTCATCATTTCAAAAGTTACTTCGTGTGACAGCGCTGGTAAAAAATTCATCAGACTTACGAAAAAGGAAACAACAAACTCACACCTCTCTTCTGCAGACATAGAGGAAGCGGAAAGTATGTGGATTAAACGAATGCAGGAATTGAATTTTCAGTCAGAGATGCAGCATTTGAGAGGAGGTCGAAAACTAAGCTATGTATTGATTTGACATTATTTCTGGACAATCGTGGCATTATAAGATCGAAAGGGAGAGTTTCATCGTCATTACCTACTGAAGCAAATAATCCCATTCTCTTACCAAGGAATGATTCGTTTACTCAATTGATAGTAAATGATCCTCATGAGTCCATATATCATGAAGGTGTATCGGCCACGCTTGCTAAAATCAGAGAGAACTTTTGGATCATACGGGGACGTCGGATTGCAAAGAAGATACTTCGATGGTGTCAGTGTCTGAGGATTCAGGGGCAACCTTCTGTTCAAAACGCTGTACCAGACATTCCTGATTTTCGCTTAAGTCAGACAAGGGCATTCTCTACAACAGGAATTGATTACTGTGGCCCGTTGTACGTCCACAGTAATGGGGAGGAAGGCCGGATGTGTTATATTTGCCTTTTTGTTTGTGCTACTACGAGGGCCATACATTTGGAACTTGTGCCGGACCTCTCAGGAAATGGATTTTGTCGAGCCTTGACACGGTTTGTGAGTCGTCGGGGAGTTCCGAATATAGTCTCAGATAATGGCAGAAATTTCAAAGCAGCATTCAAGAAATTAAAAGCAGTTTCAGAAGAAGATGCAGTGATAAATTATGCATCGTCAAAACGTATTAGATGGGAATTTGTTGTTGAGCGGGCAGCATGGATCTACGAAAGAATTGTCAGAGAAATAAAGGTATCGCTGAAGAAGACAATAAAGAAATCAATCCTGTCTTGCGAAGAACTTGAATCGGTAGTAATAGAAATCGAGGGAATATTAACTTAAATCGGTGAGGAAAACGAAGGCACAGCTCTAACTCCAAGTCATTTCCTGATATTACAGAGAATTACTCAGAACCCGCAAACTCCTATACAAAACGTACATGTAGATCTCAATTTGTACGACACTTACCGCTATCGTCAAAGTCTTGTAAATCGTTTTTGGCAAGTTTGGCAGAAACTCTACGTCACTTCCTTAAGAGAAAAGGGTTGGAGAAATTCTCATGGAGATTTATCTATACAAACAGTTGGTGATGTGGTGTTGTTGATAGATGAAAACGTACCCAGGCTCCGGTGGAAAGTTGGTTCGATAGCTAACTTGAAAGTTGGTAGGGACGGGTTTGTTCGTTCTGCAGTTGTTCGAGTCATTGGGGGTGCTAGAGTATCTATGTTACGTAGACCTATTCGTTTGTTGGTGCCTGTTGAATCTAACAATGAATAATTTTAATAAAACTTCATGAATTTCATACTGTCATTTATGTGTCATTTGAAAAGACATTACATTTATTCAATTGATTCTCTCACATGCCTATATGAAATCTTATTCTTTTCCGTGACTCAGTCTGATTCAGACAGAAATCTATATATTCTATTTTTTCGATAAAAAAATATCGGGGAGTGTCGCGGACTTCGCTATTGTTCGAGAGTGATAAAAGACTATTGTCCGATCGGCGCAAAACCCGATTAGTGCTCTTTGTTATTGTCTGTTTGCTCTGTACAGTGTGCATGTGCAGATCATAATGAAACATCGCTTTGCTATCGACGGTCGTTCTGTTTCTCTTGCGGCAAGAATCCACAACAGATGTGAACAAATTCGATAGTGACGAGATTCAATTATACGGTGTAATAAGTCTGCTCTACAGTAGGCCTACGTCATGTATGCCGCCATGAATCCCTACCTGCATATCCACTGACCGGGTATGAATTCACATATTTAGGCATTATTGTACATGCCTATACCCGTGCACACAGGCGAATGCCCGCTGCCTGCAAAAATCGAGATGGCCACATGCGGGCCCCATCCCAGATTATCACCATTATCTGTTTATCATTCATAGTCTTAAGGATCGTATTTAACAAAAGTAGGATGATCTCAAAGACAGAGTTGAAGACAGAAAATGTGTTATTTCATTTGGATTTACTCATACGTAAATGGGTAGCTGGTAGTACCACTAGCCGACAGTTGAGAGCATCGAAAACCACATCGCACGCAGTTTTCCACCGGATTCGATCATCGATCTACCCGTTTTGCTTGTAGATAATACAACGTCGACAGAAGCGCGTTTTTGAGTAGGGGTTTTAGTTCGATAGTCTCCAACGAATTCACAAAAAATTCTGTGATTGATTGACTAATGTAGTGTAGCAAGGTAACAAATGTAAACATAGCGAATAACAACTGAAAAATATCCACGAAGCCAGCGGCTTGAAAGTTTGATAGAAAGTGATATACAATGCTCACTGCTTTTGACGAGAAAGCATCGGCCACCTTTGCTTTTCTATCGGCTTTTAGCTCTCTGTCATACGTGAATGAAATGATAGTGTTATATTATGAGAATGTAGCATATTCCAGTTGATATGAAATATAGATAATGCGGTAGAAAATGGTTTTCTTTGATGCTGATCGAGATAAAAGAGATATCTCCACACTTGCAAGATCGTTGTAAAATCACATTCCACCAGCTTGATTGTGCTTTAACTATACATGACGCCATCTGCTCATGTTACTACGGCATAGGGTATAAGTTATCAATTCTCCAAAGTCAATCACGCCTGCACTGACCATACGATCATGAGATTCCTGGTACTTACATTCTTAGTATTACTGGCCGTAGCTCACTATGGTGCCAATGCCCAGGAAGCTGAGGTTGATGAAGTTGTTCCTTATGTGGGCAGTGAGGTTGAAGAAGTTGTTCCTACTGTAGGCACTGAGGTTGAAGAAGGCAGTCCCGATAATGGAACAGTAGTCAAACCTCCAACAGGACCAGACTTATCCCAAATTTTCATGATTTTTGCAATGATTAGACAAAAACTCGATAAAGTTCTCAATTCTGAAAATCTCTCTGCAATCATAAAATTTGGAAAAATGGCCATTCAAATGGGAACAACCTTGTTCGAGCATATTAAGATATTAAGAAACTTTACAATCACTACAACAGCTCAGAGAGATATCAAATTCATCCGGGAAGAGATGGCTATCATCAATGGTAAATTGGATGAATTGGACAGACAATTTGAAGGCGTGAAAGATATGATTGATTGGAATACTCTGAAAATTAGCATGACTGAATATGACCTGGCCATCAACAGCTTATCATTGAAATTGCAATATTACCTGGACGCACCCGATGATGTCAGAGACGTATATATGAACATTTTCATTAAGTCGTTCCAACATAACTTCAATGACGCATTATACAAAATCTACCTGGCCATGACTGAGAAGAACTTGCTCTTCCAACAGGACCTCTTCGCCATTGCACGTAAAACGTTCCACAATGATTATAGGAAAGTTGCCAACCTCGGAGGCTACCTTATGAGACTTCTTCAAAAGGGAATCAATCTTCAGATTGCCTATTACACAGTAATCGATAAAGACTATATGGTTGCCGAATTTCAAGATGAGTGGAATCAACGCTTTGAAGAACTCGAAGTTTTGACAGAGGGAGTTACGAAAGATGTTCAAGCAGCCTGGGCTACACAATACAAGATTGACGTTGATGCTACATTGAGACATATATCGGCGGATTTCACAAACGCGGAAGTTGCCGATTTGTTACAAGAACAGCTTACAGCAAAATTTCCATGGAGGCAATGGTTTGTTTTAGTGTACAGATTTGTCGATGAGGATAAAGAAAGATACTATGAAAATTGCGACGGATTTGAGAAACATGCAAATGGCAAACAAATCATCATCAACAGTTTTCCAGTTAACAAAACTGCTCCCAGAATAAAGGTTGAGAAAATGTTTGACAGCATTCCTGCTTCTGTTGGAAGACTGTCTGCATTCTCTGAACCTGCAAAGCATGTTTTTGAAATGGTTCCATCTTCATGTGACGAATACACATTCAAGGCTGTTGTAGAGACCAGAGCCGAATTGGAAATACGAGGACCAAAAAATAGAATGACAAGCAGATCAGTTGAGGTTCGCCGATGGTTCAATGCTGCCAAGGCATACACTATCGTTGGATTCGAATAGGTGATATTGTCGGTGATACTCTATAAATTATAAAAATAACAGATATTTTATAGCTTCAATAAAATCTCCTATGTATAAAAGGTTCTTTTATCATTACAACATGATGAACGCAGTTAGTTTTCGCTGTGCCATTTGATGTTCGGGAGGAGCATGACTTGAATGCCTTATGAAAAGTAAAAAAGAAGCGCATAGCTAGTGAAAAAATGAAATAGCAAGACTACATGACAACAAGGCTTACAAAAAGACAGAGAAACTTTACCTAGTGCTCATTGTCGATGATGTGTGCAATTTTTAATAATAAGTCTCAATAACAATAATAGCAACAAACGCTTATTATCAAAACCTCATTGCTGAAAATCGTGAGGCTCCACATTAGAATACTCAATAATATCACATCTAAAAAAAGTAAATAACATAAGTGAATGAAAGATGCATCAGTGTACCAAAAGTGATTATCATCACAAATAAAGCTCAAAATAAAATTACAAGGAAAAGTTATCATTATCCAACCTCGATATTGTGACGAGGAAGGAATTTTGGCTGCCAACAGTTTTGTATGAAGGGATAAAGTGCTTTCCACTATATTTCAACTATATTTTCCATGAATCAGATAGTGTAAGGCAAAGTCGGAACCGGCCGCCTGCCCGGCCGCAAATTTTGAAGACCGGCCGGTCGCGGCTTCTCATTATACAGGCCGGCCGGTTAAACTTTATCTCAAATAAAGCTTCCAGAATCCTATATTCTAGCCCGTATGAGTTTTAGGAGCATTGTGCATTCCTCGGCCTGTCTATTATAAAATTGAAATTATTCCCGATTGTGAAAAATTTCACTTCGTGGGATAGTTTAGATAATACATAGAGCTTAAAGATGCCATGAATGATGTATTTCAATGCAACCTAGGGCTTACTACCCGAACATTTGACAGCGGCTCGTGGATAGCTGTTTGATAAGTTGACAGCACGCGATAAATTTTAATTAGCGTTGTGCAGGTACAATACAGCAACACTCACGCTCAGTCTTGGAACACTCACTGAAATGAAAAATCAATGTAAAGTTCGGCGAGCTCATTGTTCCACACTCTTATACGTCAACTCTCGGTCATCAATGTAATCTCACAAAAAATGAATTTAGATTGTTGTGGAGAGAGCTCTGAATTGACGTCGCAAGTCACTGACATTCCCTCAGAAGTGAAAAAATAAATCTCACATAAATCTCACTTCAGTGAATCACTTAAGATCAAGTTTGTACGTCGCAGATAAAATATTTCGTAGCATCAGCAATCAGTCAGTCAGTGATCAAATTGTTCATCTCAGAAATTTTTTCGCTAAAAAACTTGTATTTTAGGGCCTATTAGAACTTAGAATTTGTTAACGGCTTAAAGCCTTCTCGTTGATGCGGGATAAACGCACATACATTATTATAATTGCATCAATGTTACTATTATAATCAATACCCGTTTGGGTCATTATTTTGATTATCTGTCTTCAATTTGATTGTGCTTCATAGACTTTAGAGATGCATATTTCATTATTATATGTGATGAAGTAGGCCATCAACTCATTAGTAAATAAGTCATTGCGCATACTACTACTCATCGCACAAGACATATGTTATCAAAGTGGGAATAATTGTATTATATGATATTGCATTGTAATGGGTAGCTCTCGCTTATACGGAGTACCGGTAGGCCTACTACCGGTACTTATGTATTATGTACTTATGTATTTATGCATTTCATGCATGCTATGTGGGAATTGAATAATGTCTAATGGCATAAGTTAACCAAATAATGTCTGACGATCAAAGCCTTAAGCTACCGGTATCCCCGGCCGGCCGGTTTTCAATAAGACGGCCACCGACCGGCCGACTTTGAATACCCCGGCCGCCGACTTCTCAGAACGCCGGTCCGATTTTGATGACGCCAGCCACCGGTCCGGCCCCAGCCGCCAAAAACCCGGCCGGTTTCAACCTGTTGTAAGGCATGGAGTGAAGGTGTACGAGGTGATTGTCATCGAAGGCAATGCTCTCAAAAGTTTTGAATCCTTGCATATCACGGCGATAGTCTATGTACGAAATAAATGCAATTAATGAAGCTGCTACTACCGCAAATAATTTTGTGACAACTCTACAACATGCGCTCAATCAAGTGACTCTAAGAACAATTCAGGTTCACAAAAATAGGCGAGTGATGTTCGATTATAGAACTAGATGAGCAGTAAATATTACAAAGTAATAATTTATTCATGAAAAACTCATTCATGATCTACAACTGACGCACATAGAGATAAATTAGTCCATTTTCTTGTTGACTACAATAAACGGCTGATTAATAGCAAGCCCTTGCTTTATTTAAAGGCGACTACTAATAGGGAACAGTGACGATATTTGGTATTTTTGATGAAGTAAAGACCTAGCGATGATACAGAACAACTAAAAAGATACCTCAACAAAAATGAAATATCATATTGAACACATGTACATGTTAAGAAATTAAAAGGTTGTTACTCTCACGAAGATCGCTAAGGCTGCCACAATGTGAGCTTATCTCAGAGTGGATTGTGAGACCTTCTCAAAGGCAGATTGCTAGTCATGCCCCAAAAAGTTAACAAGTTTTTAGATTTGCAATTAACAGGTTAGTGAAATTTCGAGGGACATTCATTGAATATCACTTTAAACACACTACTGGCAAACAGCCTGCACTAATTAATAAATGCTGTTTTTTTTGCAAACACAATGTAAATAGAATAATTAAAAATTGAGTTGCATACTCAGTTGAAAAATGGAAACAGATCTGAATAGCTGCCATTTCATCCAATATCAGGAATCATCAGCAGGCAGTTCATATCTCTCAACATCGACAAGTCCCTATTTAAAGTTGCAGCCACGCCCGGGTAAATTTGAGATTTGCAATTAGCAAGTAGTTGCAATTAACGAAATCAGTCATGGCTGTAGCTCATTGATTTTCCTACAAATCACGAAATTGATGTTTGAATACCCTCATTGATTTAATTGATCACTGCGCATATCATCTTCTTCTACGACCTTTTCGGAATCCTTTCGTCGTCATTTCTCCTATCATCCAAAGATTATTCAAATGCTCAGACTGCAATTATTGCGGAGAATTTCTCTCGTGCGTTTTCCTCATCAGTTACCTGTGGAGAAAATTCAGTTTTGTGAACCGATGCCCTCACGAATCACGATGGCTCTTTATCACTTATATCTGATTCAATCAAACTTATTTGGAATGAAGCTTATAGGAATTACACTATATCGAAGTGATGAATTTCCGAAAATCATTTATCAATTTTATCAAATTATTATGAAAAATGTTTCAATCGCTCACAATTTTATTTCATCTATTGATCGAACTGTGACAGAATGCGAGAAGAATTGTGGTTTTCATTGGACTAAACGTGATCATATCATCGAAACGTCAGAGTCAAGAAGGGAAAATCAGGTGCCTTTTCAAATGTTCTGTAAATCGATTTTGATAAAACTCCTAGAATAATCTCCAAAATAAAATTAGAATGACAAGAACATTTCATGCAACATCGTAAACATATGATGCTTCTGCTAAAATGTTGGGGAGAAGATTAATTGCCTTTTACAGTTCATCGAAGCAGACCATAAAAGACGTGCACTCAAACTTTGAGGCAACTGATTCTCCAGCCAACATTTGAACGGGAAAATAGTAGGTTAATTAGATGTTGATGATAAGACATTCCAGATACTTAGTTTTTATTTCAGTGCCTTCCTAGAGACGGTTTTATCAAGACAATTTCGCACTTGGACCACTTTGACTTGGCGATATTGTCCAATAAAATATCAAATGGCGATGAAAAGGTGATTGTCTCCATGCTCCTTGAACGTCAGTCGCATAAAAAGAAAGATGAAAAATTATTGGAAGAGTAATCATTTGACATGTAGCGGTTCAATGACGATTAGGCTACTTTTGCATCCATTTTGCAGAACATTGTCTGAGCATTTTTATCCTTAAATCAGGTTAAAATATTATTTTGGAATTAAATCAGCACACGATTAAATAATATAGAATTTACATAATGAACTATAGCGAATTATTTGCATTCGAATTATATAATAGTAGTAAGCCCGTGGCAAAAGGAAGGACAAAATGTGCAACGAGGAGTCATCATGCTGACTCAGCCCCCCTCTGAAAGGCAGAAGGGAGAAAGCCAAGGATGTGATGGAAGGATGGGTCCGAGAGGAAGAAACTGTTCCCTAAGGAAGGAGTTGTGAGGCAAGGGGTGGAATCTAGGAACGGTAGAGTGAGAAAAGGCAGGTTTTGGTCGTTTTGGGATGAGAAAGTCCATATTTCGGCATGACGGAGGTCTCGGATGGGAAAACCGAGACCAGATTTGGAATCAGCGCGCCATTCTGCATCTAGAGGGTGAATTTCAAGTAAATCTGAGAGAAAAAGTTGAAATTTTCTTCACACTGGGTCTCCACACGGGATTTTTCTTGAAAATGTTAAATTGTGACCACGTTTGGCGATGAATAGCGGAGGATTGGAAGTAAATGAAGAGCTCGGGTTTCTTTTAGGTGCAAGACTGCACTTTGTCCTCTAGGATCCTATCTTTTCAGATGTGTGGAAGGTTTCGTTTCCAAATGAGAGCATGTTTAAAATCGAGTTTTTTCAACTCAGCTTCTGGTCATCGTAGAGGGTCGAGGGATGGCTTAAATGAAAGGTGAGAGCGAGAAAACGTGACTGTCAAAATTTGAAGTCAATCGGAGCATTAGAACCGGAGATAGACGTTTTTAAAGATTTGGATGATGGATCTTACGTCATCAGCTGATCGCCACAAACTACGTGTATATAAGTGGAAACTCTACTTGTGGAAATCAGTTCTCCTCCCGACTGGGTTGGGGTAGGCGAACTCCGGAGCTCTGATGATAGCATCGGACATTCCAAATTTCGGGTTTCTGTAAGAAACCGACTTAGAAAATTTCATTGCTGATATCAGCTAAGGCGTCAGACTTAAAGGTTTGCCAGGAGATGACCTTCGTCTCCAGGCCATAAAAGACTCCAAAACTTAGGCTTGTAAATTTGCTTCTACAAGTCCTTTTGACTTGATTCAAAAAAGAGTCGATCGCTATTGATCAGACCTATAGTGACAGACTACTTATAGAATTTCATAAGTAGTGCTAAGAAGTTGAAAAATTTAAATTCATTATTTTCGGAGGTTTTCTGGGGTTTTCGACCCTGCTGAAGTCAATGAAGGCATGATTAAGTGTGTACGAGCCTGTCTTCTCATGTCTTTACATGATACAAGCGGCTTTTCACTGAAATCAATTAAGTCACGGAGAGTTTTGCTGTAATATTACACTGACAGGGTGTTCCTTCGGGACGGCGGATGATGCCGTAGTGATAAGTGTGGCAAGGGAATGTGTCATATTTTAGACCGAAACCGCTGGGGCAACTCATGTTGGGCATTTGACACAGTTCTCAAAGTAGCACTTTGAACGACAATCGATTGAGTCTTAGCTATCTTATCATGGGTGGCATCTAAACATCTCCATTGCAAAATGCTTGTAAATCACGGCTTGCTATCAAGCCGATCAAAGTCTACCAACCTCTAACCAACTCCACCGGTTTTCATGTCTGGCTATCAAGTCATTGACGGTGTAAGTTACGGAGATTTTCGGTGTCATACTTCCTGTTGGTGGGCGTTCTTTCGAGACAGCGGTGAAGTTCGTAGCGATGAGTACTGCACGGGACGTTGGCAATGGTAATCCTTGTGAAACCTCTCTGCGTCATGTTTCCAAGTGGTCGCCTTTCGTCTCAACGTTGTACTCTGACCGCCAGGGCGACATTTAGCTATCTGCCACAGGTTACCTCATAAAATCTCCATTGCACTTGTCTCCCGATAGTTGGCCATACATGGGAGAATGATCCATGAGTTCTGCTTGTCTCTATCACAGAGACGAAATGATGAATGGAATGAAAGGGACATTCATGCGCCACACGCAAACACACGCTCATTTCTCTCTTCGCTAGTGAACAAGCTCTTGTGAGTGTAGTCAGAAAGTATATCATGGTTTGCAAAAGTTTTACTGCAACACAGGTTGATGTATAGTTGGAAAGTTTGATCATGGCGTTTTATGAAACACAAGTGTCATAAAATGTAAGCGTAAGTGTAGTCAAATAGTTTTACCGTGACACACGTTTGTGAAAGTAAAGTTTGATCATCGAAGTTTTATGACTGACTGAACTCACAACAGCATTAGAAAGTTTAGCACAACACAAGTGTCATGAAAAAATACTTTATTTGGTCTTTGATTTAACATCATTGAAACCCGTTTTACTAATGGCAATGACAATATGGTTTATTTTATTCAGAAGCAAATGATCGCCATAGCCATGAAAGTTGTCCATCCGAGAAATAATCTTCCGCAGATGTCGTGTATGAAACTAAGAAGCATCAGTAACATATTTTTGTCCGTAGGAACGAAATTGAAAGTCAACACTTTCCGCTGCTTCACCTTGTGGAAAATGAGTGTAATTGACATGTGCAATTAAGTAAGCCTTGATGAGACTGTCTTTGAAATAAGATATCAACTCCGTAAATATTTTTCGTGTGTAGTCTAAACATGCTTCCAATTCTGTCTCCTCCCTTTGAAACTCAAGGATGTAATCTTGTATTAAGTCTCCGAAGCACTCTTGATGAAAACGAATCGTGCAATCATCATGTTTCAATGTATTGACTTCAGGTGCATTGGTTGAGTCTATTGCTAAACAATATTTTTGCCTAAGACGATTTCAAGAACGCGTTACAAATGTGTGTGCGCACATCGGGAACTCTATCTCGTCTGTGATTGGACGAGAGGTCTCATCCATTCACCGCTTAGGAAAATCTTATAAAAGGCAGTGCACCAGCTCTGCTCTTCACATTTATCTTTCACAAGGTGAGTGTCGGTGAGCTCCTGCTATCAGGTTGTTTTGACTTGCTATCAAGTTGAATAGTCTCTTGCTATCAAGAGATTCACTTCTGCTCATAAAACATATCATCGCTGTAATACCTCCTTTGCTCGAGCGTTCCTTCGGGACGGCGGGTACTGCCGTAGAGGGATTGCGTTGCACGGGTTGTTCGTCGTTTGTTAGACCGAAACCTCTCAGCCGTTGCTCATGTTGGGCGTTCGACTTCATACTCAACGTGATGCTTTCTCTCGCCAGGTCAGAGTACTTCAGCCATTCGACAAAGGTTAGTCTTTATGATATGGAGTAGAGTGAAATGTAATTCATTAGATGTCACTTCAATGATTGTTTCCATGATAAACGTTGACTAGGCAAATGAAACGATTTGCATCTTTCCTTTTTAGTGATTGAAGTCTTATCTACCATTGATCATCTGCAACCGACTGTCCGTCATGGAATTTACAAAAAAAATTGAGAATGACCGCATTGCTGTCGAGATGGAGAAGGCCACCATCGAGCAATGTAAGTATTTGTATCAAGGTTGACTCACTCTATTACTAACATCATTAGGGCAGACATCCTAATTAAAATCAAGACTCCCTCCCTTATTTTGTTAATGTTTAAACCGAATCCAAATTTTACCTCTGCTTGTCTTTGCTGTCATTCCTTTTCAGTGCATGAATGTATTTGCAATGGAGAACCCGTCCCCCAAGGAACAATCGGGGAAGCCTATGAGCGGCTTGGCAAGTGTAAGTATCCTCACCTATGAGAACTGAGAGTTGGAATGCCATGTTTTAGCACTTCTGTATCCGTACAGCTTACTCTCTATCATTATTGTCTCCGCAACCTCCTCTCTACAGACTCGGCCAAGATGAAGAAGTGGGAAGAAGCCGCGAGGCGGAGATTTAATGACGAATTTCCGGCCCTACCTTCCCACCCATCTAGCTCCGCTCAAGGTGCGACTCCTCTCTCGGGCATCGTCATCGCCCCACCTACACCGCCTGTTCCGCTCCCTGCACCCGTCCCTGCTCCTCGTCACCACGTCCCTCCGACACCGAAGCCAAGGACCCTTCCACTCTCGGCCCGCGTCCCGCTCCTGCCTCCTCCTCAACCATCGCTGTTGCCGGAAATCAATTCATTAGATGGTAAGTAACCGCGATTGGGAAAAGGGGGATAAGACTTCAAACTTGAAATTATGATCATGTTACTAATCTCTTTTCTCTTTTTCTCAACAGATCTGGCGGCCTACCTCCTAAACGGCGACGTTTCCTCCCGTCCCATCGTCATCCCAGCTTCGCCACCACCACCTGCAGCAAACGACCTCCCTCTCCTCTCCGTCAAGTCGGTGGAGAGACTGTTGGAGCAGGAGGAGTTGGAGATAGTGGGAGAGGAGAAGGAGATTGAAGTCGAAGAGGAGAAGGACTTTCGATGCCAGCGGTGTGACAGGGTCTTCGCCTCAGCCTACAATTTTAGACGTCACTCCGCTGGCAATGCCTGCAGAGGAGGAAAGCGCCGACCGATCCCTCAACGACCCAAGTGTGAAGGTTATGGACGCACGTTCTACAACAACACCAACTTGCGAGTCCACATCGAAGACGACTCCTGTGGCAGTGTGAGGCAACCACCAACGTCATCAGGTAGGAAGCATCCTTCATCGCACGTCGGCTTTTCCTGTTCTTCGTGTCGGAAGACCTTTCCTACAGAGTTTGTTCTTTCTTCGCACACACTCCGTCACACACATTCCACTGAGCTTTACACTGACAACAACGTCACTCTAAGGCTGAGCAAGTTTTCCCTTGACAGGCTCGTTCGCGACTATGAGTTAGAAAGCTCTGAAGCTGTACAAGATATTCATCCTTTCTTGATGAATAATATAGGTTTGATTCATCAAATGTTGGCGAGCTTAGATAGAGTTTTGCTGAAAGGCATGTTCTATCTCACTGCTCGTTTCAATAAGGTAGACAGTAGCACGGGAGAAGTAGAGTCCACTGTGACCATTAGGATAGCCTCCTGTGCTGCTGATCTCATAGGTGATGTAAACGAGTGGGTAGAGAGACATGCGACCTATCTCGTCAGCAACCTAACTAAATTTAATGAAAGAGTCAGCGGTCTGGTTTTTGATGGGATAGTGAAAGTAGACATTAAAATCAATCTTTTAGAAAATTTGCAAGGAAGCGGTTGTTTCACCCTCCCCAAAGCACTGGCTAGCAAAAAGGCTGTCATCAATGTAGAGTGTCAGTCCCAGTGTTTCAAGTATGCCGTCCTATCCATTCTTCACTACAATGATATAAGTGTACATCGTGAACGAATCACTCACTATCGTGAATGGGAGGATGAGCTTAAGTTTGACGGGCTAGATGTCAACACACTAGATTTTAAAGACATCACCCAATTTGAAAAACTCAATAACATTAAAGATCGTCGTCCATCTCTAGGAAAAAGGTCTGAAGGGTGTTGGGTATAACAACCGCCAAAGTAAGTTCGACAGGGTTGTCAATCTTCTCCTAATCTATAGCGACAACCACCCAGAATGGCATTATTGTGGCATTCCTAAAATTTCAAAGTTGTATCATCACCAACAAAGTTATGATAACAAACATTACTGTGATCGCTGCACGCGGCGCTTTAGGTCAAAACCATTTTTTGAACAGCATTACGAGTGGTGCTCTCGGGGTAAACTTCAAATGGAAGTCATGCCCAAAGATAAATTTTATAGGTATGAGGAAAACGGCAATGAGCTCAGTCCCATATGTACCATCTATGCGGACATTGAATGTTACATTGAACAAGAAGACCTAGGTCATGAGCCAGCAGCCATTGCGTGTTATGAAGTTTGGCATCCACATTATAGGGATCAAAATAAAATGCATGTGTGGCAAGGCGAGCAGTGCGTTGAAAACTTCCTCAACTTTTTAGATAGGAAAGCCCGTTTTCATCAACGCTATGAAACGGAGCTGACTAGGAAACCCATGTGCTTCACAGAAGCCGATAAATTCAAATTTGATAGGACCACGGAATGTCCCCGCTGCTGTTCATCCTTTGATGATCAGCAGCAACATAAGAAAGTGAGGGACCATTGCCATCTCAGTGGTGAATTTAGGTCTGCCTTATGTAAAAAAAGTAATATGAAACTTAGGCTCAAACGGCGAACGCTCCCCGTCATCTTCCATAACTTTAAATGTTATGATGCTCACATCATCATTCGCCATGGATTCGGTAAAATGAAATCCTGGTCATCCAAAGTGATTGCACAAAGTAAGGAAAAATTTATGTGCATCACTGCCAAAGTACAAGTCGACAAAACCGCTGAGGGGAAGCCTGTCTTCTATGACATAAAGTTTCTAGATAGTTTTCAATTTATGTCTTCTTCCTTAGCCGCCTTGGCTAATAATTTAGAAACACTTCCCCTCACTCAACATTTAAAGAAAGACTATCCCAACATAAGTGACAATCTGATACGACGGAAAGGGGTGTTTCCTTATAGTTATTTTAGTTCAATGGACACATTGAAGGAAACATCCCATCGATGAATTTAAAAATGATTTGACGGGTGAGGACTGTTCGCTGGATGACCATAGGCATGCAGAGCAAGCATGGTTAGAATTTAGGTGTCGCACTTTTGGTGACTACATGCTTGCCTACTTAAAATTAGACGTCTATCTGTTGGCTGACGTGTTTGAGACTTTTAGGAAAGTCACATTAGAACAGGACGCCTTAGACCCCGTCCATTTTGTTAGTCTGCCGGGTCTGTCCTATCAGTCAGCCTTCAAGATGACGAAAGAGAGAATACATTTACTGCAAGATGCAGAAATGTACACGTTATTTGAACGTGGTATTAGGGGTGGCTTAACATTTGTCAACAAACATGTTGTCAACAGTACCCAAGACATAGGATCGACCACGCATTTAATGTACATAGACCAAAATAATTTATATGGGAGTGCATTATCCAAGCCTTTGCCACAGTCTGACTTCCAATGGGTAGAGCCCCATGACATTGAACACTTCTCCAATCCAGCACACATCATGGCACTGGGAGATGAGGCCGTCATAGGTTATTTATTTGAAGTCGACCTCATCTATCCAGAATGTATTAAGAATAGGACAGTTGATTTTCCTCTCGCACCCGAATCTGGCATAGTCAGTCCAGATATGTTCTCTTCCTTTATGGAAGAACACAATAAGCAATATGAGGCGGAAAATGACTTAAAATATAAACCCACTAGGAAGTTGTTGCTCACCCAATTGAACAAGCAGCATTATATTGTGCACTATTCCATCTTCAAATTCTATCTAGGTATGGGGATGCAACTTGACAAAGTCCATCGCGCTATCCAGTTTAGGCAGAAGCCCTTTCTAAAACCTTATATAGAATTTAATAGTAAGAAACGGGCTGAATCCAAGAATCCTTTCGAAAAGGACTTCTTTAAATTTAAGAATAATGCCCTCTTTGGTAAAACCATGGAGATTGTAAGAAAGCGCATGGACTATCGTATCGTGACTGATCCGGAAACGAGTATCAAGTTATGCCGCTCACCGCTGTTTTGTCACCATGATGTCATCTCCGAAGACATTACTGGTTTTAAAATGTTAAAATCCAAAGTAGAACTTTGCAAGCCCATTTATGTCGGTCAAGCTGTCTTGGATCACTCCAAGCTGGAAATGTACAAGTTGTTTTACCACACCTTTAAAACTTGTCCATTGATCCAACATGTGGAATTAGTAGGAGGCGATACAGACAGCTTCTTCCTAGCTTTGACAACCACTAGCCAAGTCAAGCAGGAAGATATTTTAAAATATTTAGCACCCAAGTTTGATAGTTCCAACTATCCCACTAACCATCCGCTTTACTCTACAACAAATAAAGCGAAGCTTGGCTGCTTCAAGGATGAGTGTGCCGGCAAACAGATAGAGTAGATGATCTTGCTTCGTCCGAAGATGTACTCCATGAAACTAAAATCCTCAGAGCTTTCTATTAAACGGGCGAAAGGCATCTCGAAGTCAATCGTTAGAAAAATGACACATAGGGACTATCAAGATGCCTTAGATTCACTTGAAATTAAAAAAGTAGAAATGACCATTTTAAAATCACAGTCGCATCAAGTCAGAACAACGACGTTTAGGAAACGAGGTCTCTCAGCTTGGGAAGACAAGTGATGCTGGATGAGTCCTAACCACTCATTGCCGTGCGGCCATCCAGACACTCATCTACCTCAACCCAAAGGACAGAAACTTCCTCTTCCTCCGTCCGGCGATGTATGATGATGAATGCTTCCTCTCTGTTGTGGTTAATGTTTTGCTTTTTCACTCCATGGCGTTTTCTATGGGGTGTTGTGAGTGAGTGCCTTGTAACATGCGTCCAACTCCTGATCACAGCCTATCATCGATGGGGTATCCAGTGCTTTTGCTGACTTTGTTTTGTCCCTGTACAATTTCCGACACATCAGTGACTTTGTTTTCTCCCTGCACATCAGTGATTTTGTTTTCTCCGTGTATAGTATTAACTATGTGTGACTGTGATGAAATGTCTTTCATTCAATAAGATATCATGTACAGACTGTATCGTTTTTCTTTTGACATAAAGTTGCGGGCAAAATAGCTGGGACTGACTTGGTAATAATGTCATAAGCATGTCACTGTTTGTAAGATAGGTGAAATATAAATGAAGTCAGAATCATTTCACTGTTTGTAAAGTTAGAAATGAAGTTGACGTTTGTAAAGTTAGAAATAAAGTTGATGATTGTAAAGTTAGAAATAAAGTTATAACCATGTCGCTGTTTGTAAGATAGGTGAAATATAAATGAAGTCAGAATCATTTCACTGTTTGTAAAGTTAGAAATAAAGTTGACGTTTGTAAAAATAGAAATGAAGTTGATGATTGTAAAGTTAGAAATAATGTCATAAGCATGTCACTGTTTGTAAGATAGGTGAAATATAAAATGAAGTCAGAATCATTTCACTGTTTGTAAAGTTGGAAATAAAGTTCACGTTTGCAAGATAGGAACAGTATGAAATAAAGTCAAAACCATGTTAATGCTTGTAAGTTATCATCCTCACCAACGAATGTAACATCATGACAATTTCTTCGGCTTAGGAAACATCAACCACTTTGCTGATTCATGTCTATAAATAGCTCTGACTCATGAAGTGGTAAAGCACCAGTCAGTTAGATAAGAATCTAATCAGTCTTGTTCAACCTTTTCTCCGACACGTGTGTGGGCGTGTCATTCAACATCGATGGTGCCTCACGTCAGACAGCGTGACCTTTTCACCGACACGTGTAAGGGCGTTATTTATCAGACAAAGCGATGGCGCCTCACGTCAGACAGCGTGACCTTTTCACCGGCACGTGTGTGGGCATCATTTCATGTCTATAAATAGCGCTGACTCATCATAAAGCGATGAACCTTGTTGATGACCTTTTCACTGACAAGAGTGTGGGCGATAGTTTATTGCGATGACTCATTCAAAACACATCATGTGATTAACACGATTCTATTAACTGTGACTCATACAGATAACGCATTAGAGATTTAACAATGTCAGCTACTTTACTGATATCACGTAAACCAGCCATGATACAATGTCCGTTGTGAAGCACTGCAATATGTACAGGATGCCACTTCCGAATCAGAGCAGCAGGAAAGATTTCAGTTTCATAAAATATACAATGACTACTGGTTTTAATGTCTGCTAGATTCACTAACATCTTCAATTGAACCAACACTACTATATTCTTCAATGTCAGGGGACTGAGGCGTAGATGAGGCATGAGTGTTCGCATTTCCTTGACGATTTCGTAACACATGGACTGCATCACGAAATGAGAAAGGTTTCCGAGGACTTGGATTCTGCCGCAGCGAAAGATTTGAAGATTTCGACCGTTGCTCATGCGAATGACCAACATTTGTGGACGACCGCGATAATATACTGAATTGGGAAGAAGGGTATGCAAATGTTCTAAATCGATGTCTCTTCTGAGATTCATTTCGCGAATATAATAAGATAAAACTTTCTAGTGCTGTCATGAGTTCGGTCAGTCACAAAACTTCAATGATCATACTTTACTTTCACAAGCGTGCGTCGCGGTAAAACTATTTGACTATACTAAACTTTGCTTTTGCAAACCATGATACACTTTCTGACTAGACTTACGAATAAGACTTCGATGATCAAACTTTACTTTCACAAACGTGCGTCGCGGTAAAACTTTTTGACTACACTAAACGTTGCTTTTGCAAACCATGATACACTTTCTGACGACACTAACGAATAAAACTTCGATGATCAAACTTTGCTTTCACAAACATGCGTCGCGGTAAAACTATTTGACTACACCAACATTACCATTTTATGACATTTGTGTTTCATAAAACTTTGATGATCAAACTTTACTTTCACAAACGTGTGTCACGGTAAAACTATTTGACAAAACTTTGCTTTTGCAAACCATGATATACTTTCTGACTACACTCACAAGAGCTTGTTCACTAGCGAAGAGAGAAATGAGCGTGTGTTTGCGTGTGGCGCATGAATGTCCCTTTCATTCCATTCATCATTTCGTCTCTGTGATAGAGACAAGCAGAACTCATGGATCATTCTCCCATGTATGGCCAACTATCGGGAGACAAGTGCAATGGAGATTTTATGAGGTAACCTGTGGCAGATAGCTAAATGTCGCCCTGGCGGTCAGAATACAACATTGAGGCGAAAGGCGACCACTTGGAAACATGACGCAGAGAGGTTTCACAAGGATTACCATTGCCAACGCCCCATGCAGTACTCATCGCTACGAACTTCACCACTGACTCGAAAGAACACCCACCAACAGGAAGTATGACACCGAAAATCTCCTTGCGTTTAGACTTTTGAGCGAACATTTGCTTCACGTATTCTACACGAACGGTTAACGCATGTGATATAAAACCCTAAATCCCTAAATCCAACCGTAGAGGAGCCTACCCTTGGATTATGGACTTTAGGACCCACGCGATTCAATGTCATGGAACTAGCTCTCACACACTCATCGTTTGTGACAAGACTTTACCTGGTTTTATAAAACATTCAACGCTGTAGTACTTACTATAAGACCTCTTAACACTGTGAAACAATCTACACAGTGCAGTAAAACTTTCTAGTGCTGTGGTGAACACTGTTTTCACATAACAATCCAAACTCTCAGTCTCACTGCTGTAGAAAACTTCTTTTAGTAAACCTGATGAAGTATTTAGCAATCTAACAGTCATGGAGTTTGAATATTCTAATAGGGGAACATTTGGCAACTGTCTCCACTCAACATAAAGCTTTCTAACACTGTGAAAGTAAGTTACAAGACAATCTACACTGTGCAGTAAAACCTTTTCGATAAAACTTTCTAGTGCTGTCATGAGTTCGGTCAGTCACAAAACTTCAATGATCATACTTTACTTTCACAAGCGTGCGTCGCGGTAAAACTATTTGACTATACTAAACTTTGCTTTTGCAAACCATGATACACTTTCTGACTAGACTTACGAATAAGACTTCGATGATCAAACTTTACTTTCACAAACGTGCGTCGCGGTAAAACTTTTTGACTACACTAAACGTTGCTTTTGCAAACCATGATACACTTTCTGACGACACTCACGAATAAAACTTTGATGATCAAACTTTACTTTCACAAACGTGTGTCACGGTAAAACTATTTGACAAAACTTTGCTTTTGCAAACCATGATGTACTTTCTGACTACACTCACAAGAGCTTGTTCACTAGCGAAGAGAGAAATGAGCGTGTGTTTGCGTGTGGCGCATGAATGTCCCTTTCATTCCATTCATCATTTCGTCTCTGTGATAGAGACAAGCAGAACTCATGGATCATTCTCCCATGTATGGCCAACTATCGGGAGACAAGTGCAATGGAGATTTTATGAGGTAACCTGTGGCAGATAGCTAAATGTCGCCCTGGCGGTCAGAGTACAACGTTGAGACGAAAGGCGACCACTTGGAAACATGACGCAGAGAGGTTTCACAAGGATTACCATTGCCAACGTCCCGTGCAGTACTCATCGCTACGAACTTCACCGCTGTCTCGAAAGAACGCCCACCAACAGGAAGTATGACACCGAAAATCTCCGTAACTTACACCGTCAATGACTTGATAGCCAGACATGAAAACCGGTGGAGTTGGTTAGAGGTTGGTAGACTTTGATCGGCTTGATAGCAAGCCGTGATTTACAAGCATTTTGCAATGGAGATGTTTAGATGCCACCCATGACAAGATAGCTAAGACTCAACCGATTGTCGTTCAAAGTGCTACTTTGAGAACTGTGTCAAATGCCCAACATGAGTTGCCCCAGCGGTTTCGGTCTAAAATATGACACACTCCCTTGCCACACTTATCACTACGGCATCATCCGCCGTCCCGAAGGAACACCCTGTCAGTGTAATATTACAGCAAAACTCTCCGTGACTTAATTGCTTTCAGTGAAAAGCCGCTTGGTTCATATGTGGCTTAGACATCATTACAAATCTTTTACTTGACTTCAACGGGGTCGAAAACCCCAGAAAACCTCCGAAAATAATGAATTTAAATTTTTCAACTTCTTAGCACTACTTATGAAATTCTATAAGTAGTCTGTCACTATAGGTCTGATCAATGGCGATCGACTCTTTTTTGAATCAAGTCAAAAGGACTTGTAGAAGCAAATTTACAAGCCTAAGTTTTGGAGTCTTTTATGGCCTGGAGACGAAGGTCATCTCCTGGCAAACCTTTAAGTCTGACGCCTTAGCTGATATCAGCAATGAAATTTTCTAAGTCGGTTTCTTACAGAAACCCGAAATTTGGAATGTCCGATGCTATCATCAGAGCTCCGGAGTTCGCCTACCCCAACCCAGTCGGGAGGAGAACTGATTTCCACAAGTAGAGTTTCCACTTATATACACGTAGTTTGTGGCGATCAGCTGATGACGTAAGATCCATCATCCAAATCTTTAAAAACGTCTATCTCCGGTTCTAATGCTCCGATTGACTTCAAATTTTGACAGTCACGTTTTCTCGCTCTCACCTTTCATTTAAGCCATCCCTCGACCCTCTACGATGACCAGATGCTGAGTTGAAAAAACTCGATTTTAAACATGCTCTCATTTGGAAACGAAACCTTCCACACATCTGAAAAGATAGGATCCTAGAGGACAAAGTGCAGTCTTGCACCTAAAAGAAACCCGAGCTCTTCATTTACTTCCAATCCTCCGCTATTCATCGCCAAACGTGGTCACAATTTAACATTTTCAGGAAAAATCCCGTGTGGAGACCCAGTGTGAAGAAAATTTCAACTTTTTCTCTCAGATTTACTTGAAATTCACCCTCTAGATGCAGAATGGCACGCTGATTCCAAATCTGGTCTCGGTTTTCCCATCCGAGACCTCCGTCATGCCGAAATATGGACTTTCTCATCCCAAAACGACCAAAACCTGCCTTTTCTCACTCTGACGTTTTCCGGCCATTTTCCTCTCTAAACCCAGAAAAATAGGACCAAACTGAGCTTTCCACTGCATTTTTCTCACTCTTAGCTTTCAAATGAGCTATCACACGACTTTCTACCATCTCTAGAACCAAAGTTGGAAGTCTCGTTCCAGGGGGGGGACGTCCTCAAAATTTTTTCTCTCCGATGGCGCTGGAAACAACCTACCTAACCCAAAATTTCACGTAGATTCCGAATTTGCCCTCTGTTTTCACATCCGAGACCTCCTTCATGTCGAAAAACGGACTTTCTCGTTCCAAAACATCCAAAACCTGCCTTTTCTCACTCTATCCTTCCTAGATTCCACCCCTTGCCTCACAACTCCTTCCTTCCTTCCTTCCAGAGGGGGGGGTAGGGAACAGTTTCTTCCTCTCGGACCCATCCTTCCATCACATCCTTGGCTTTCTCCCTTCTGCCTTTCAGAGGGGGGCTGAGTCAGCATGATGACTCATCGTTGCACATTTTGTCCTTCCTTTTGCCACGGGCTTACTACTTATAATACCTGAAGTATCCGAATGAAGATCATTAAATTTGAATATGCGTCATTTTCAATAAAGACTTTCGCTGGAGTTCATTATGTAAATAGAAGTATTAATAAAAATGGCGTTAAGGATAATGGCAGTCACATAAATTTATCTTCAGTTTTTATGCATTTCTCCCGAAGGTTCTAGATTCCTTGTTTCAAGAAAACTACTATTCATGTCCTGACTTATAGTTCCAAGCGCTACTAAATTTGATGATAAATTCGGTATCATTTTCATCTGATAGCCTCGGACTATATTTCAAAGTATTCAATTCATTAATGCATTGATCTGAAGCAATTCATAGTAAAGATAAAAATATTTATGGAAATGACACAAATGTCCAGTCAATTTTCTGCAGTCGATCCTTATTTACGATTTCTGAATATCTATGTAAGAATATCATTGTGACATCTAGTCTTTAAAGTATTATTGAAAATATAATTACCCATCGAAGAAGTTTTCATTTAATCTCTTGAATTGATCA
Organism: Prostheceraeus crozeri; assembly: GCA_907163375.1. Lineage (NCBI taxonomy): Eukaryota > Metazoa > Platyhelminthes > Polycladida > Euryleptidae > Prostheceraeus > Prostheceraeus crozeri. Next base: position 42,709 of record CAJQUW010007350.1, on the reverse strand, counting down.
ATATTCTGTTTGTGAGACATCTTATTCATTTGTTGCTTAACGCAGCAATACGATACGTTTCTGTAAAAGCCTGTTTGCAAATTTACTTAAGCCTCAATCTGGATGACTTTGCTATTCCTGGTTTTGACGCTTTGCCATGATCCCCTCTAAATCTTCGGCAACGATTTAAAAAAAAATATTCATCTCTAATTCCAACACAACTTGATATAAGAGTTATAGATAATTTCGAGAAATATATCAACTGTTTTTCACAAAGGAGACTCCTGATAAGAACTCACTGAGTCCGCCGTAATTGAATACAAAATCTGCAAGTATGAATGATTGAAGCATTTTTGCTGAATTACAATAGGACATTAGGAGAGAGGACAATATAAGGATTTCGGTGATATATACTTTTCCGATATAACGATAAATGCTTGCAATGTGAATGAAAAAAATACAAATTACAACATCATATATTGCATTCAATTAGCGTTAGAGCTGTTCCCAAGTAACACCAAGTTGGTATAATGCAGAAAAGAGTGTCTCATCCCCTTTCTACATAGATATCCATGGTCAAACATTTAACAAATTTGACACAGAAATGATAACTTTTATCACAGATATTTAAACCTTGAAAACTTTTCACCGTTTCAAGATAAAAATTTTGGTCATCAAAATTTAGTAAAGAAGATGCTTTTGACTATACCACAGTCAAAATGACAGATACATACATACAAAACTCTAATATGTCAGAAAAATGTAAATTGTATGTTTGTACGTAATTTGTGTAAAAATTTCATAGAAAATGGCAGAGTGACATAAAAGTTATGAGCAATTATAATCGGCAGTTTTATATCGCCCACCCTATATCAGAGAACGAATATCTGCTAGCATATCGGTCCAGCCTGGTCGATGCAATTCCTTAACTCATCGTCAATGTGGTAAAGCTGTCAAAGGCAAGCAGGCAGCCTTCAATTCTGAGAAGTAAGTAAAGAACCTATGACTATATTACAGCAATCAAGCTGAAATGAATCATTGATCTAAAATTGAAAAATTCGACTTCATTTGAATTCATCACCACAATATTTTATACATAAACAACACATAAAAGTGCATTTCGATGGATTTGAAATACTTTCGAGACGGTTGTCCGAGTCGCTAGATCGTCTATGACAACGGCGGTTGCATTCTATTCTACTAGGTCAAATCAATTTTTACTCGTCAAAAGTGCTCATCAATTTTTTTGGTATCAAGCGGAAATTCCAAGTGTTAAAAAAGCATTAAAAGGCTTTTGAACCGTACAAACATAATCAAAGAGTGTATATTATGTGACTTAATGAACTGCTACCGATTTGACGAACAAAAAAATTGAATTGAATTTCATATTTGTATTTACTCTGTCTCATGCATAGCACACTACACAGCTCACTGCGCCGAAAATCAGCTGACGTTAGTCCGTTGAGATCAAAGTAAGGTTGAGATATACTTTAGAGGGATCTATGCGTGTAACTTGTGCTTTCGTTCATGGCATGAGATGAAGCTTGGAATTCGTTATCTGCAGTTTTCGCTATTGTATTAGTTTGAGATTCATTGGCCGATGAAGACTGAGGCATGCTCGAATTGACGTACTTCCCCTTTATTTTTCAGAAAACGTTAGCAGCTTGATGAATCCTAATTGAGTATGACCTTAATATCATAGTAATATGATCAGAGAATAGTAATTGAATGTAATGAAAATTTGAAGTGCTACAAAAAAAGGTCAGGCTTGTTGCTATAAAGCGCTAACTATTTGATAGTTGGGAACATCGATTTGGTGTGGAGAATGAGACAATGTCATGCTGAGCATGAAGGGCATGAAGCCGCCATTGATCTACGCAGCTGATACTGTTAGCTGACTTTATCATGACAATTGGGGTATTGTCAATAATAAAAATTTTGTAACACTGCATTTTAACTAGATAAATTTATCCATTTGTACATTCGTCAAGGGAGTAGACGAACTTATGCTCGTCTCCAACAAAGTTCGTAAGGATTATGAGCTTTTGTTATTTCTTCAAAATGATAACGATTGTGTAAGCATTACAAGCATCCCGCATCCGCCTTCGCTCTAGACCGATAGAAAAAATGCTGTGCAATCCCCGAGAGGAAGTGACTCAATCAAAGCATTTACGCTTCCAACCGAAATTAGCGTTTCCAATCACTTCCGGACATCTGTACTAAAGCTCGGAAGCAAATTGTATTTGTGCATTAATTTAATATTGTAGCAATTGATCGTTTGACATATACGGAGGCCTACAAACCGCGTAGCGTTTCATCCAGTATGAATTTCTGGAAAGTTCTTCTTGTCGGTTAAAAGATTACTAAGAACTCTTGAGTTCAGATTCAGCTTTATTATTCATGATAAAATTAATAATTGTCAGAAATAATTTTAGGCATTTAAGATGATAATGTAGCAGAACAGAAGCCAAGATCATGTTTTTGTCCGGCAGCCAGAACGAGCATCTGCAGAAAGCGAGGCCGAGAATGAGACTCTCACAGATTGATGTGCACCTTATGGTTAATACGAGTCTGCGCTTCTGCCGAGCTGTATCCGGTTCATCTTCTTGACTGACAGAATCAATGAATAGCGAATGGAAATCCAATGTGAAGCACACTGGCGCTTTTGGCAAAAATTATAGATTTTAAACCAATAGATTTATAGATAAAAATATAGATTTTACACGGCTTCACTGATTAAGTGATAAGTACCAAGTCTGCAGCCATATTTTTGACATGGAATGTCATGGAATGTCATTGTCAAGTCATTTCTTATCATGCTTATGTACCCCTTTCTATGAATCTAAAAGCACATTCAGATTTGAAAAGCCTCCTAATGTTAGCAAGCACAAATATTTTGACCAATTGCATCCACTTTTAACCACATTCTGTCTTACATCGTCGATAAGTGTGATAATAACACTTGCACATCATAGGAAATGACCTGCAGACATTCCATGTCAACTGCGTAGTTAGGCCTGCTTCTCACTTAATCAATGAAAACATTTAAAATCCCATTACTACCAAAAGCGTTAGAGCACTTCACACGTGGATTTTCATGCGTTTTTCTTTGATCATGGCTGACAAGAAGAGGAATTCGAAGAAGCGCAAATTCGTACTAGTCATCGGGTGTAAATATTGGATACATCATTCTGTGAAAACTTATATTCGACCTCGTTCCCTGCAGTAACTCGTTCTGGTTCTAAATTACATCATCGTCAGTCTAATCATCATCATCATCATCATCATCATCATCATCATCATCATCATCATCAGCATCATCAGCATTCATCAGGATCATCACCGTCATCACTATCGCCAGTGCCTCCACTTCCAACCGGTGAATTGGGGGTTGGATAAGGAATACTTGAAGTAGGCCGACTTCTGAAAAGTCCACTGAATTTCCATGTGGAAATGCCATCAGCATTTTCCACGATACAAGGCACTCCAGTTGACATGGGTTGAATCAACAAGCGACATTTGTTTGCGAAGTCGAATGTTATGCCAATGCAGAGCAAATGATCCATATTAGAACATTCCTTAGCACATTGTACTAGAGATCTGGACGATCGATTGAAATGTTGACAAGAGGAAAAGTCGCTGGAGATGCGGTTGAAATTCAACGTCATTTCCGCCACTTCTGTATGGCATTGTATGATGCAACAAAATCCGACGGACAAGAACGTATTGATGAAAGAAACTGACATGATAAAATGCAGAAAGTGCACAAGCAAACTGAAATTTGCTTTGAATGACAATCGCAAGACATTATCGAAATGAAATGCAGAAGTGTTCCCAACAGAATTTCCATTGAGAAATAAAAGATCACTTCAAACAATGATCCATCTCATTTTACTATTAGGACAAAATGAGTGTCAATTTTTATAATGTAGAAGAAATCATTTTATTTGTTACTGTACTTTTTTAACAAAAAGAAAGCGCAAAATTAATTCTGAAATTGTACCCTTATGTTGGACTTCCTCAAAATTTAATTCGAAGTAGATATGACAATTACGAAATCGTGATTGGTTGGCTAGCCCAATTAATTTCATTTTACCTTCTTTTCATGCATCTTCTTGTATATTTCAAAAATTACAACAAATACATTAAAAAATAACTTTTGAATACATGAAATGTTGAAAAAGCAATTATTTGATATAAAAAATAACTTTCTTAAGATAATTGAAAATATTATTAAAATTGCATTTAACTTGTGCGAGGCGGAGTGTGGACATCGCAGACCCGTCAGGTGTTGAACCTCTTACTCTTGGTCTCGCGATGGCCGCACCACGACACAGATCCTTGCAGTAGAGATTGAAGAAAGAGTGGCAAGATTTACCGGTACAGATGCGTGTAATTTTAGAAGATGCGACTTTTCTCCTTAACTTAGTAGCTTCTTTTTTGTGGGATAGCAGAGCTGTTCGTAGATTGAATCAGTAACTTCGATCAATGCGATCAATAATAATATTTTTCATCATAAATTATGATTCAGAATTAGGAATAATACTGGCAATAACGAGCAATGTAAGAGTACGATATATGTACACTGTAACCCGCACGCTCCTAGTGCTGCCTCCTACTGCTGTAGAAGTTGTGAGTTCCGCAATTGTGAGGAGTAGGCCGAAATGGGGCAGTGCAGGCAGTGACGAATTTCCGTTACACTGAATCGGTCGATTTCGAAGACATGGCCAGTTAGACTAGAGGATTCCATCCCGGTGTTTCTGCTAATGTTTGTATTACAAATAATGTAGATACTCATTCTAATACCTGGCTGTGAGTAAGAAGACTCGACTAGTGGAAAATTTTTTGGGGAAATGTCACCATTAGGAATGGCGTGGACGTTTTCGAAAGAAACAGAGTGCTGTCGTGACCAAACCGCATAGCATGTGAAAGTCTTTATGCATGTGGTAGGCCTATAAAATCAGAAATATGCAAGCAGAAAAGGAGTAGGCCTAATTTACCGCATCGTTCCTAATTTATCATCCGATGTCTCACCTCAGGGAAAAGCAGCACACAGCACAAAGACTTTTATCACCATCCTTGAGTACATATTATGGCATTTATGATTATATGTCAAAAAGTCTCCAAAGCCTCCAATCATCCATAAAATCTCCAAGCCAAAGACAGACGATGGTCCTTCGCAATAGCCCTATACGAAATGCGAGCATAATATACGACTTGCCATCCTGCCGCGAGCAGATACAGGAAAATCATAATTGCTTCCTCAAAGAATTCGGATAGCCTATACCAACTTTCTGAAGTCTAAATGCAGGCTGAACATTTGCAATTGCCGGTGAAATCATGCATACGTACAATATACATACGAGAAATGTAACCGGTCGCCGGTCCGGTATGGAAAATCAGACCGGCCATAGCGGTGTAATTCCGTTCCCGTCTTATTTGAGAAATTGCACTTGTCGTACAGAGTCCTTGACTTAGAGACAGTCATTGTTATTAAGGACCAGTTAGGCATGCGATTATAAGCGTATTTATATGGCATTCGTACAAAACTATTATATACAAAGAATTGAGCTGAAAGTCACGCTTTTCACTGCTTGGATACTTGGTCATGTGCCTTTTACATCAAATCGAGTGTAGCTATAAACAGAGACTTCTCAGCGGGTGGCTGTTCTTGGCATAGGAACGACAAGATGAACGAGCTACAACAATAGACAACTTGTGATTGGCGATCTTGATTTGGGATACACTGCAACTCTTTTATCTTTGCTGACTTTATCTATAGGCCAAAGCTTCCACAAATTTGCGGAGAGCCGAAAGAAGTCTAAGTTGATTCCGATCAGTGAAACACATTCACAACGAGTCCTTCATTTCTGCCTTCTCATCTGAGTAACGCGCTTGGGATGTCATGAAGCTTAGTATAAGTGATAATATTATTCCGTGTAGAAGATTCGTCCATAGACGTATGCTAGCAATAGCAAGACCTAAATAAGTTTGATTGGATTTTTTGTAGGCCTATCTTGATTGATAACTCTGAAAGGTTAAATATACTCGCTCAGCATACAGGGAGTTGCTATTGGTATGGATTTGTGGCATTCCCGCATTCTGTCTCCTGTCTGGGGGTTGCCGCCGGACCGGCCCGAAAATCTCGGCAGGTTGCCGGTCGACGGATCGGACCGGCCGGTTTCCATCTCTGATGCAACATAGGGCCTACACAACAATAGATGATATCAACTGGTGTGATAGTCATATATACTCATTGACAAAATTTTTGAAACATTTACTTCTTTAACTTTTTTCATTTTTGACTGGTATATATACATGTATGTATGATACCTTGATAATTTAGTCACAATCTCCACCAAGTCGCTAGCACAGAAAAACAACGCATGTAGCAGATTCAACTTTAATAGCGCGTGTGCCCCCTCTAGCTACAATACATTCAGTAATCCGAGATGGCATGGATTCACAAAGTTTCTGAATGAAGGATGTTTCAAGGAGTTGATGTTTCAAGGCCAGTCAAGGGTTTGAATGCTCAATCTCCTAACAGTGGCAATGACAGCCGAGGAGCGATGTGGTCTTGCGTTGTCGTCTTGGAAGACGAGATCCTCCACCCTGACCACTGGGGCAACATCAGGAAGCACAATTTCATTGAGATACCTCTCTCCAGTCAACGTGCCTTTGATGATGACTGCTGTCGTTCGTCTGCCATGACAAATGCCACCCCCACAGCATAACACTTCCACCACCATATCTTTCATGTTCTTTAATACAGCATGGGGCACAGCGTTCACGTGGAAGACGATGCGCTCTGACACGACCGTCATTGAAATCCAGAGTGAATCTCGATTCATCGGTCCACAAGACTTTCTGTCAGTGATGGTCATTCCATGAGCGATGGGCATCACACCAGGCAACTCGTCTTCTACGGTGCTCAAAACTCAATGGAATTAGGACAGCTGGTCGTCGCGATTGAATTCCAGCTACTCGCAATCTTCCGTAAGCCGTTCGAACGCTACAGTCTATATTAGAGGCACTCTTCCAGTGTACGACTAGCTTTGGCACTGACACAAATCTATTCCTCTTTACAGCTAAACTAGACGTGCGTCTGTCCTTCCTGCAGACTTTCTTGGTCGACCAGATCCCTTCTTCTTTTTAACATCTCCTTCTGCTTTCCATCGACACCACCACCTCCAAACAACGACTCTCGATAGTTGCAGCTCTTCGGCAACACTCGCACAAATTCTACCACAACGAATCATTCCAATAGCCACACCTCTGGTATACTGATCGTGTGCCATTTTATTTTACAAAAGCTGGATTTCAATTCACGTTTATGTTCAATTTGTAAAAGCAATTGTGACAGTTGTATCGATATCAAAATTTGAAAATTGACCACCATAGATCTTTCTCCATTCTCTAATGCGTCGAATGGTAACACATAGAAAGCGAGATATTGCATCATGCCTGAGAAAAAAATGAAACAAACTTCAATTCAAGCCAATGATAGTTTGTTTCATTAATTATGTCAATATATATATATATATATATATATATATAATCAAATGATAAAGCCCAAATGGGAAATAATAAAACGAAATTATATCCCACAAGAAAATCAAAAGCAAAAGTTTGCTATTGCCAATCGATTTCGGCCGCTACGGCTTTTCAAGGCAAACTAATATATTGAACAAAATTTACATAAAAATGTAGATGTCAAAATAAATTAAGTAAAAGACATTAAAAAGCATTTAGGGACGGATGGAAAGCACGAATAAACATAGCTTCTTTAAATTCTCTGTCCAAGCGATTTGCACTTGGAGGCAACTGATAAAATGTCATGGCTTTGAAGCTGCCCCCACAACTAGACATATGGCGGCCTACCTTGAGAGAAGTGTATATCACATTATTGATTTGTTGTCTGTGAACTGTCATTCGATGTCTAAATGTATCCCCAGATTGTCCAAAATAGAACTGCTTACAGTTATCGCAGATTAGCTTATATATGATGTTAGACGAGTGACAGTCCAAATTGCATCGCAAATGAAAGATCTTAATACCATTGTTTGTTTGGAACTCAACCTGACTGCCCTCTACGATCACTTCGCAGCCCTTACATCGAGGTTGTCCACAACGAGTTACTCCGTGAATTGTTCTCCGGTTATTATTTGAGAGTAAAACTTGCAATGATCTGGGTTGCTTATATGACTTAATGAAGCTACAATCACGAAAAGAGTCTAAAAGGTGCAACGCATTTGAGACCGGGTGTATCACCTTGGTGTAAATATCAGGATTACTTTTATTGTATTCATGTATAAATGGGAATATAATTTTCTGTTCTTGTTCAGTGTTAAATTGAGAGTTTTCAAAGTTCGCCTTCACAATTGCATCGTTTATTAATTGCGTTGGGTAGTTCAGTGTTTTTAATCTTTCCCTTAATTCTGAAAAGCGGTGGTGTTCTCTCATGCGTTCATCAGAAACAATTAGTCGTATTCTTCGAGCCAAATTATAAGGGATATTTCTTAAGACGTGTCGAGGATGGGCAGAGTTAAATGGGACATAATTCATTGTATCTGTCTGCTTACGATATAAGTCAGTGCTAGCTTTTCCATCCATTTTATTTGTATGGATCATAACGTCCAGAAAATGTAAAGATTCGTTGTCAGTCTCTCTTGTAAATTTGATCGCTGGATGCAAGTTATTAATGATATTATGAAATGATTCAATGCTCCCATAACTATTTTCCCAAATAATCCAACAGTCATCTAGATACCTCTTCCAGTTGCTTATTATGTGTTCACTCATATGTACATGTATATACAAGTATATCGACAATAGCTATTAATAACTACCGTACATACTTTATCGAAAAGCTTGGTCGGTCTCGAAAATTCCGGACCAGTTACAACTCTGATACCTACGAAGAATGTATACTCAACTCCCATGAATACGTTTATGCACTAATGCCTGACCAATACAGATTTCATGAGAAGATAGAAAAGCTAATTCTCTTTGTCCTCAATGTCTCATTAGTCACAGCAGCAATCCTTTTTCGAGTTTTTTCCCTCGTGATAACCATAGCCTTGTGGGAACTTCGCTTGCTAATATCAAAAGACTATCTGATGATTTATCGATTTTGTGTCTAAATATATTTTTACTCATTCTTATGATAAAATTATCGGAAAATTTGCAAGTCGCCATTATTGTGTTTATAAACTCGTTTAAAATCTAAAGCAGTAGGTGGCGAATAAGTTACTATAAACAATTGATGGATATTCATTTACTCATCTGTGCTGATTTTTCTCCAACAAACGAAGTAGTGGATGTTGTAGTGACCAATTAGCAGTAAGTAGTAATGTTTGTATGTTAGCTTCATATGAAAATATATTGCATGCTCAATCAGTTAAAAGGCAAAATTTTTAACTTCACGAAGGCTTAGACTAAAAGAGTGCATATTTTCCATGAAATGTTGTATGTAGTAAATACGATGAAATATTTCAAATATTTGATGTTGCTGTAAATTCCTGAGTGTCAGGAGATGTTATGCAAATCTATATAAACAGATTCTTTACTTATTCATCATTATCAAAGACAGTCAGCTAGTTGTAAAGTAGATCGGTCATGAGGGAATTGGCTAGGAAGTGCGGGAGAAATTTGAGCCTTAGCATTTAAGGTGGAAAATAGGGATTATTAGAGCAAAAAGAGGCAAGATTAAAAGGAGACGTAGAGGTTGGTACTTATGGGTTATCTCCACCCCCCCACGTTTTCAAATTTGTCTAAAATCTTCAAAAATAAATCAATCGTCACTAAACTTCAGGTAAACGTACTTAAGCATATTTTCTACCCACATACAAATTTTATGCAGATTAGACAAGTACTTTTTACATGAGAGACGATCACGTGAAGTGTAGCGAAGTCTGCAGCTTGATCTGACTTCATTTGTTCGACGCACTTGTTACTCGTGAGTGCATTGCTCACTCTCCCTCTTCGTCTCATCCACTGTATTTTGAAATCTTCCCACGACCACTACCTTGCCGCAACTTTATTAAATCAATCATATTAATATAAGGGATATGGTCTGGTCATCATCGCTTCACGAGTTGTCGGGAAATGACTCTGTTGACCTCAAGTGCTTTCTGCTCCGACGGTGAGGTCATGAGAAGTCAGATCAAGCTGCCGGCATCGCTGCACTTCAAGTTATCGCTCCTAATTCAGAAAGTACTTGTCCGATTTGCCTAAATTTTTGCATGTGGGTAGAGAGAATAGCCTCACTTACTTTTGCTTAAAGTTTTGTGACGATTGATTCATTTTTGCGGATTCTAGACGAATTTGAGAACGTGGGGGAGATAACCCACAAGTACCTAGAGGTCTAAGTTGCGAACTAACACCGGCGAACTTCGCAATCGAATATGCTAAAAAGTATTACTGAACTATTGCATGACATTCTGTGGCTGAATTTGTAGGTACCAGCTTTTTGCAAGGCGCGTTCCCACAAGGAGAGAAAGTATATGAAAGTAAAGTGTCGACTCAAAAAACCATCTGTATACAGTGAAAATTTTTGTATCAAAAAATTCAGTTCTTTGCAGAGATGACTTTCCTGTGGTCCAAAAAATTATTTGTGCAGTTTTTAAAAAACTAAAATTTTTTACCAATTTATATACTACCGACATGACGCCTCTTTATAAGTAGTATGAAACAAGTTGGATGTCAAAAGGAATGAACATTTGCTAACAAGCATCGTAACTAAGCGGAAATTATGCTGATGATCAAGGAAATCTAATGAGCGGCATTTTAATGGAAGTCTTCATGAAAAAGTCGAGATCTTGTTGTGGTTTCTTGGCTGTAATTTCATGTTTTTAATTCAATTTTCATCGGCATGATTTTATGATTTACTAAATTTATGTTTCATTTCTTGAATCTGAATAGTGATGTGGAACCATTTGCATCTTTTTAAGTCAATTGAAATCATTGTCTTTGATTATGGTATTTTGCTCTACCAGTGGCAGGTTGAAGATCCTCTTGAGGTTCAGCATGAAAGCAGTAGCAGGTCATCGAGTTGCTAATTGAACAAACATTACCTCTCCAGGGCTGTCATGACACGGAAGATATCTAAAATAAAATCATTATCTTTATAATAAAATCAAATCATTATATGCCCTACTATCATAATCAGTCATTTCCGTGGTAATTTCTTCAAAACTGCATAATTTGCATATCTCACATTTGGAAACAATTCCAACTGCAATCACCTCGAGTTCATTTAATAGAATCGAAACTGCATACACATTGGGATTTAATAAATGCGGAGCATAGAGCAAGTATATTATATTAGGTAGAGTGGTAACTCCGCATTTATTAAATCCTCAATGTGCATACACTTTCGATTTTATTAAATGAACTCGAGGGGTATATATATTTGGCAATTGTTACTAAATGTGAGATATGTGCATTTATGCAATTTTGAAGAAATTACCACGGAAGTAACTGATCTTGATTATAGTGCAGAAGGAATGATGGTATTTTACATATTCTCACTGTCATGACAGCCGGGGAGATTTAATGTTAGTTAAAGTAGAAATTCGATGGGTTGCTTTATTACTTTCATGCTCAACCTCAAGAGCATATTCTTAAGCGTGATCATATCAAAGACTAGCTATACCTGCCACATGCAGAGCAAAATCACATTACAAAATCAATCTATAGACATCCTATCGACATCGAGTGCGGACGTGTCTGTCTGGTTGTTCTAATCAATTGATGATTTTTGGGAGTTTGCATCGGATTGTTACATCCTTTTGATCGATCTTGGTATCGTTGGACTCTATTGTCTTTGGTTGGACTCGTAGTGATCTCCTTGTTCTCCTTGTTCGTACTGTGGTGTTGAATTTTTGCAGGCAAGATTGGGGATGACACTATTTTGATATTTCTCCTATCTGAACGGTGGATTTGTGTTCACTTCACCATCACCAATTCTATTGCGCTCTTTATCACAACTTGTCTGGATTTCTGCAGTGCCCATCTTGTGCTATTCTGCATGCATATCATATTTCTTGAAGGCATGCACGTCTTATTGATTCCTGACATTCCAGTGTCGTGTGGTGACTGAATGATTGTAGAACTGGTATTGTCAGTTACTGAAATCAGCTGTTTAGTAAGTGCTGGTCTATAAAACCTCTCGTCAAAAATTTCGTGATTATCGATTTTTGATTCACGTGATCGACATCATCTGTCATTCGTAGAGGTTTGGTCTCGTGCCGCTGTTGTGAGACTCATGATGTCACGATCCACACGATCTAATTCGCTGTCAGATTTAACACTGGACAAAGTCAAAAGTCTCTTGAATGACATAAAGACAGAATTAATTTCAAACATGGATAAAAAGTTTCTCTAAATCAGGCAGGAAATGACCACCATAATGGAAAGAGTAGATAACATCGATAAAAATTTGTTTTCGATTATGTCTGTACAAGATGTTCAGAAAAGAGAAATTGAAAACATTAAATCAGATATGACTGAGCTACAGGACAAGCCTCTCTATGATATCGCGGACGAGCTTCATCAGCGATGATATCAGAAAATCTAATTTGATAATTTTTGGTTTACCAGAGCTATCAGATGGTACTTTGACTGAAAGGCAAACTCACAATAAGGAACAGTGTGTAGAGCTGCTAAATGAAATGAATGTTCCAGATCTAAATTTTGCTAATATTCGATGATTTGGTAGAATGAGGTCTGATGGCAAACGTCTTATGCGCATCTCGCGTGTTAATCAAATGATAGATACAAAATACTGCGTAATGCGAGAAAGTTAAATAACTTGATTAATTTCAAAAATGTGTTCGTGAAAAATGACTTAGCTCCTTACCAACAGGCCATGGACAAAAGACTGCGCGACTAGTGTAAGCGAAGGAGAAAAGACGGTGAGGATGTTATTTTATATCGTCGAAGAATTTGTAAAAGAGACAGCATCCAAAATTTTCAATGAACATTTTACCGAAGGTTAGACTTCTATATATCTTTCTTTCCAATGTCCGTTCATTGGTGCCTAAATTCGACGAAGTTTGCCTTATGTGCTCAGTTTCACGCCCAACTATAGCAGCGTTTTCTGAATCTTGGCTGCATGATAAAATACCTGATAGTCTTATTCAAATCCCTGGTTATAATGCTCCCGTTCGTTCTGATCGTCATGATGGTCGTCGTGGAGGTGGTATTTGTCCATATGTTGATCAGAACTTCAGGGTCATTCAATTAGCTCATATTCAGCCATCTCCAATTTTTATTGACTGTCTATGGGCTTCCATCCCTGCGTTTCAAATTATCCTGGTTGCCGTCTATATTCCCCTAACCTTTCTGCTGGTCAACATAAAGTGCTGATTGAATATTTTCGTGAGAGTCTGGATCATGCGTTATCTTGTTTCCACGATTTTAAATTAATCATTCTGGGCGACTTTGATGATTTTCGATGTGAACTTTTTCTCACTTTGTTTGAACTCACCCAGATTGTTGATAAACCTACTCGTGATAGTGCAACTTTGGACAAAAGTTTCGTTGATCACAGGCTCAACAATGATTTTTGATGTCAGCATTCATCCGAAAATTGGATCGTCCGACCATTTGAGTGTCTTCGCTGTTTCTTTGAAATCAGTTACTACACCAATTCAGTTTAAGACTTTTCTGACTCCAGAGGCAGCAACATACCTGCTTATTTGGCTGCGCTTGAGTTTGCAGATTGGGCTTCGTTTTACTCAACACCACAACTTGAAGAAAAAGTGAAATTACTATATCAAATTCTCGATAATGCTATCTCCCAAATTCCTGTTTATTTTGTAAAAATTAGTCCATATGACAAACCGTGGATTACAGCTACGTTAAAACACGTCATAAATTTGCACAATGAAGCTTATCGTATCAGAGATTTTGCCCAGTATGATCACTATCGAGAAGTAATTAAGGTTGAAATTTCTAAAGCGAAAGAGATATGGGCCAAGAAACTTGTACACAGCAAGAAAGGAGTTTGGAAAGTTTTGAAGAACTCAAGTTCAGACTCTCGTATTCAGTCCGTTTTGAACCAGTACCTATCAATGTCTGAGGCTGTGGAATCTATTAATGAAACTTTTACATCGCATTTCAATCTCTCGAACGGCTCTATTAGTAACAATGACTATACTTAATTGACAGCACAGATAATGAAAAGGAAATATGTGATGGATTATTTGATGCCATGGCTACATTTAACTTTCTTCAGTGGTTGAAAGTGAACAAAAGTGCGGGGTTTGTCAACGTATTATCTCATCTGATTAAAGTGGCCAGCCATATACTTGCCTATCCGCTGTCTGAAATTTATTCCTTGTCGTTGTCAACTGGACTTGTTGCTGATAAATGGAAAATTGCAAAAGTTTCACCTGTTCCTAAAACATTGCGTCCATCTGTCCATGATCTGCAACCCATATCCGTTCTTCCTGTTTTTATGAAGATCCAAGAGCAAATGTTAATCCGCTGTTTCAAATATAAATTCATTAAAATGTATGGTGAATTTCAGTTTGGCTTCAGACCAAACTCATCCACTTGTATGGCAAACATTGCTATCCATGACTTTGTCATTACGCATTTCGACGGTGAAAATTCCCATGATGTATTTATGATATCCTTTGACCTTACTCGTGTCTTTGATAAGCTACCTCATCACGTCATTGTCAAGACTATTGTGAATTCAAACTTGTCTCAATTTATTATCAAATGGGTCACCAACTACTTAACCGATCGATACCAATTTACAGAAGTAAGAGGTACTAAAAGCTCTCTGACTAAAGTTTCCTGTGGAGTGCCCCAAGGCTCAGTTATTTGGCCTTACTTATTTGCTGCGTGCATGGGTCATTGAAGCCTGTGTGTGATCAATCCTTCATGTTGAAATTCGCGGATGATGTCTTCATTCTCAGGTCCTTCAGCAAACATAGTGACGTCAATTTTGAAGTTGAAGCTGAAGTAAGAAACATGCTTGAATGGTGTTCTAAAGTGGGACTCACACTCAATCTGGATAAAATGAAATATATGACTTTCTCTAAAGCAAATATTGCTGTTGACTACATGCCATCATTTGATTTCAATGCAATGAATTTTTTAGGTGTAATTTACACTCCTGATCTCAAATGGGATGCTTTTGTAAATAGTTTGTGCTCCAAGGCAGGTAAAAACATCCATATCATTCGCTCTTTGTGTTCATTCCTACTAAAGTAGAATCTCACTGATATATACAACGCTTGCGTGAGAAATGTCATCGAGTACTGCGGTCCTTTGTTAGTGTCATTGAATAAGAAAAAAGCAGCGAAATTCGATGCTATTTAAATACGCTGTCATCGTTGTGGCAAAAACTGCAATTGTGACTTGTTTCCACCTCTCACCGCTTGGTGACCACATCTTGCTGTCGCCCGATTTTTCTTCAGTTACTAGTCGTCTAATTGTTCCTTTTTCTCGATCAGAACGCAGAATATCATTTTTTATTATTGCGTGCATTTTGATTTTGAATGACCTTCGTACGTAACCAGTAGTAGACATTCATAAATCAATTATGTATTTTGAATTCTCTGCACAGATCCATTTAATTCGCAAGATCTGTTGCTTTGTATCCGTACATGTAAATTTTTCTTTGTCAAAAATTGTGCTATAACTCACTTCTAACTTGTACGTACTTCTAGTGATAAAAAATTTTCCGTGGAAAATTTTGGAAAATTATGGAACAATTTTAAGAACAAAGTTCTTAGTATAACCATTGCATTCAAAGATTTTCAGAATTTTCTCAATTTCATGAAATATTAATGACCAAATGTTTAAGCAGATAGATGGTGTAAGTATGGGTTCCCCCCTTGCTCCTACACTCGCAAATCTATTTTTGTCACATATGAAACAAAAATTGGATGAATGAAGAATGCAGTCCACTTTATTTCACAAGATATGTAGATGATTGCACTTGCGTTTTTGATGATATAAAGAAAGTAGAACGGTTTCACCAATTTTTGAATAGACAACACAAAAATTTAAAATTTACTGTAGATATTGGAGGCAATAGTATAGCATTCTTGGATGTTAAAATAAATATTACGAATAATTTGGAAACTAGCATCTTTAGAAAAGAAACGTTCACAAATGTGCCATTAAATTTTGAAGCAAACTGTCCAAGAGCGTGGCACCGGGGTCTGGTTATTGGAATGCTGAGTAGAGTATATACGGTAGCCAACAATTGGAATATATTTCATGATGAAATTGAGAAAATTCTGAAAATTCTTAAATGCAAAGGAAAATTTTGGAAAATTTTGAAAGTTTTGATTTTTTTGATAGGCTCTATAATTTGAGCGCTTCCACTGCCGAGGCAGCTACGTACCAATAAATTGGGTCTAAGACTCTTAATTTCATCATTATTTCGATTAAAGCGATCGTAACAATGCGAGTTCCGTCCGCGGATTTTTGAACATTCCTTTGCCACCGGTGGCTTGTACTAAATTGTTAGCATTTTTAATTATCACACAGACACCGTTTGGGATAACGTGAATCTTGCTTTACAATAGGGGTGTAATTTCATGCAATGTGAAAGATCTGGAGCAAAAATAATGCACTTTATTTTGGAGTTTGCTAATTGTTAGCTTCAAAGTTAAGCTTTATTATGCAGCATTGATCAGTGAAAGAAATTCTTCAAGTGTTGATGAACAAGTGAAGTATAAGCACACAGTCCACGCAGCATTCATGAGCGCCCATATTGGAAGACATAAAGACTGTAAACTCGTGAGATATTTGGTCACTAAAGATATCTGAGATGAGTAAAAAATATCTATGATAGCCTCTAACTTCCCGGTGGTAAAAATTTCATCGGGCCGAAGCATGAAATCTCGTTTCGGCATCGCGGCGTCGATTTCCCATAAAATCGATGCCTTGCCGATGCCCGAGAATTCGTCTCGGCATTGCACCTGATATTCCGCTCTATTTCCGATATCGGATTTTGGCCGATTAATCGCTACATATGCGGTATCCCACCTGTTTTGTCGCTCTATATACCATATCGGATTTTGGCCGATTAATCGCTACATATACGGCATCCCACCTGCTTTGTCGCTCTATATTCGTTATTGGACTTGAGACGATAAACCGATTAATTTACAATCTGAATCACTTGTATAAAAATTATGCCGCTATCTACACACGCTTTTCCTAGTCCTGAAGGCCAATTAACAATTGTTGAAAACGAAAACAGCATTCATTCAATAACATCATATTACAAAAAATACATACATGAAATCTAGAAATAATGCACTACACAATCTATATCAACAATCAACTGGATTTCTATACTAAAACTAAAAATGTTCGGATAACAAGTCCAATGTGATTTTAGGCGAAATTGTTCGATTCAACTTCTCCTCCAGAACATCTCGTCCTTCCAGTACAGGCTCTGCGACTCCTAGCTCGTTGGTGTGGCAGGCAATTGCTTCCACCTGCAATGGCTTTGGCGAGGAGAACTTGTTCGACCCGGACTGTCGCCTCCTCCTCCCTCCGCCGCGGTCAGTTGCATCCTTCAACATTTTCTCGATCACCTCTTCAATCGTCCTCTCATTCCCAATTTTCTCTTCTCTTAGAGAATCTGAAAATAAAGATGCGAGGAATTAGTAGTGTATGGTAACGAGTACCGAATGTTTGTTTCCAATGGGAAACACAGAAAATACATTTAGATCAGGGGTTTTCAACCTTTTCAGGGGCGCGTACCCCTTCTACCAAGAAATGTGGGACACGCACTCCTACCGACAGATGTGGGACACGTAACACTTACTTCAACAAAATAACATGAAAATCTAGATGCTTAGAAATTGTGCAGATATTTCGAAATACCTAGCATAGTACGAAATACTGAACTCAGCATCTTTATTACCATTTCACTTCACTTCTCGTTTATGGCCCACATAAGCCCGTTAGCTAGGGATGGACAGCGTGACTCTCCTCTTCTTTCTGACCTTAACTTCAATTTCGAATGAGATTTAGGCCTATCATATACGTATAGTTTCCAACATTCTCAAGATACTTCTGGTCAGCAAGTCTTTTCATGCAGGAATTTCAATCTAACGGTGCCTATCGAGTGAACGAATTTTCAATTTTCGAATTAAGGAATTTGTATACAACTTATTGACGCCTCAGTAATCCAGGTATAATGATTACCATTGTATTTATCTACTGAAATAACTAAATAATAACTCATGGATAATCAGCTCTTTCTAAAGTTACTTTTTTCTTTTGAATACAAAGGATTTTAAGTAGTAAGCAAATGACAAACACTCGACCGGCGCCCCCCCCCTCTGGAACGGCAGAGTGTCGTGGTCGGCCGCCGTGGTGCTTCGGGTCTGAGTCCCCCCCCCTCCCCCCCCTCTGGAACGACAGAGTCTGTCGTGGTGTGCCGGCCAGGTGGGTTCACAACATGTTCGCTGACTCCCCCCCCCCTCTGGAACGACAGAGTGTGAGACTCGGATGTGTTGGTCTCGTATGGGTTGACGTGACCGACCGCCTAGGTTGACGTGGCCGACCGCCTAGGTTGACGTGGGCGACCGTCTAGGTTGACGTGGGCGACCGTCTAGGTTGTCGTGGATGGTGAAATGGCTGCCAGATTCGGATTCAGCGTAAAATTCTGCATCGGTAGGGTGAGTTTCAAGGCAATTGGCGAGAAAAAATTTTTCTTCAAAATTTTAACAGAGTTAGAATTTGGGACGTTTTGGTGTGTAGCGCCCAAACGAAGCATCGGATGAGAAAACGGAGGCCAGATTCGGAATCTACGTGAAATTTTGGGTTAGGAAGGATGTTTCCAGCGAAATCGGAGAGAAAAAATTTTCACTGACGTCCCCCCCCCCTCTGGACAGCTTGCTTCGATTTTGGCTTCTAGTGGACGGATTTTGTCGTGCGATAGCTCGTTTGAAAGCTAAGAGTGAGACAAATTCAGTGAAACAATCGGCTTGTTCCTATCTGTCTTCGTTTAGATGTGAGACGCCATTGAAGATTTTGGGACATTGGTGAAAAACGACAGAGTTAGAATTTGGGACGTTTATGGCTGTAGCTTCAAAACGAAGCATCGGATGAGAAAACGGATTTCAGATTTGGAATCAGCGTGAAATTCTTTATCTGTATAGTGAGTTTCAAGTCAATCGGCGACAAAAAATTTTCAACATTTTTCGAAAAAACGACAGAGTTAGAATTTGGGACGTTTTGGTGTGTAGCGCCCAAACGAAGCATCGGATGAGAAAACGGAGTCCAGATTCGGAATCTACGTGAAATTTTGGGTTAGGAAGGATGTTTCCAGCGAAATCGGAGAGAAAAAATTTTCACTGACGTCCCCCCCCCCTCTGGACAGCTTGCTTCGATTTTGGCTTCCAGTGGACGGATTTTGTCGTGCGATAGCTCGTTTGAAAGCTAAGAGTGAGACAAATTCAGTGAAAGAATCGGCTTGTTCCTATCTGTCTTCGTTTAGATGTGAGACGCCATTTAAGATTTTGGGACATTGGCGAAAAACGACAGAGTTAGAATTTGGGACGTTTTGGACTCTAGCTTCAAAACGAAGCATCGGATTGGAAAACAGAGACCAGATTTGGAATCAGCTTGATGTTATTGTCCAATGAGGATCATCATCCAATGAGAATCAAGCATTTCTTTATAAATAGCGAGCCTTCCACAGTGAGAATCATTCCATCGTTGAATCACACGAGTGACGGACGCACATTTTCTCTCTCTCTAGTTCCCTGTTCTATTACCCAACTAAAATGGTAAGTCGCTACTTCCCTCCCTCTCCTCCCTTGAACGTAAACTTAATACAATCTTTTTTCATTTTCAGGCATCTACTCCATCTGCTGCACTAGTAGGACAAAATGGCGGTCAAACGTTACAAGGTTCGCTACGGTCAGATCATCTACAACTGAGGCCAGTGGAAGAAACATCCAAGGTACATAATCCTACACCGCTACAGCGTAAATTTAAACAAGCCTTGCGTTATGATGATCATAGCGTAGTACTCCAAACGGGAATGCTCCCTTCCACGGATGTCAAGATAATGCACAATCAGTATGGGGACTACATACTGATCCCCGTGAGTCCGTACATTCGCCACCAACTTGATATTATTGAGGAGTACGTGACATTAAATATGGACATTCCTACTCCTCTTGCTCAAGAGTGGAAGGCGAGAGATGACAAGGATACTCCCTATAGAAAGATTTGGGATGGTAATCACATTTGCCTACCGGTATCACATTGGTGTACTTACTATAAGAAGGATGGAGATCATTCAATACCCATCAGATGTGATGAGCTCGGAGAAGGTACTTGGGATATCCTTTTCAAAGTGAATGGGCTATATTATGGTCGACACAAGGATAATAAAATAGCCTCTCTCTCCATGCATATGGAATCCATTTTATATATTCCGAAACCACCCAACGTGGACGACATAATTGATCAAATCCTTAACAGCAGTGGTACGAAGCGCAAGTCGGAGAAGAATGCTACATCAAAACGCAAATCAAAGAAGGAGAATTACTAGTCCTTTCCTAACTCTACCCTATGACAATTCGCTTATGTGCTTTGAGTGTCGTAGACGTGGTCTTATTAGATACATTTTACTTCTTCGTTGCCATCATATCATTTGTGTATTTTGTCGTGAAAAGCATCGATGTAATTCTTCATTTTGTAATATGTTATAGAACGCTTCCTTAGATGTGTAAATTTCCGTTTTAGGCTTCTATCATCATTTTTATGGATTGTGAGGGTGAACCTGTACAGGAGCTCAGTGCTATTGCTATGAACAATTGGACATATCAGATTGTTAGTGTCTATCATCAACATGCCAACTGCGATCCCAATGTTGATCAATGGGCGAGAAAACACATTCATGGACTTAATCTGAAATATTTGCAAGACTATGGCTTTTCTTGTGAGAGTGCTCTTCTTATTGACTTTAAACGATGGTTAGCTGCTTTCAATGTTATACGCATCTTTTGTAATAATCCTGGTAAGGAGAGGAAAGTATTTCCCAATCTAATCATTGATGATATTTTGCTCCCACCTTGGGATAGTAGAGTGAATCAACATTATCATGAAGTCACAAAACGTTTTAAGGATTTGTGTGTTCCTATTTTGTCTGTTCGTTGTAGTAGCTACGTTCATAACCAATGCTTCTTTCCTCCTTACCTCAACACTGCCAAAGTCCTGTATGGTTATCATTGCTCGCTGTATGATAGTTACCAGCTGTATCTATTTTATCTCTTTCAAACCATTGATTTATAATGCATGCTTGTTACCATTATTCAATAAATGTTACTATGAGAAGAGTTGTTGTTTTCATGCAATGGATGGGTTAGATAAAGGGCGATCATGTCTTTCTCAAACGACTGCGGAACATTACGTTTTCATAGGCAAAGTTTAAAAGGAGCTGTTCAAGATTATGTGATAAAATTTCATAAAGATGAGACCGACATCGAAGCAGTGGTCGATGATGCTAGCACTCTATTTCTAGAGTTAATGAATACATTCTCTGATAGCATTATCATGGCGCGATTAGTTGCGAAAATTAAGTTTAGTCATTTTGGAAAGGAAGAGGTGGAAAGTCGCTCTTTCCATTTTGCTTCTTATTCAATGGAAGTGGTAGATCACCCCCAAGAATTTTTTAAAAGACATATGATAAAAATTGCTGAACGTCTTAACGCATTTAACCATCATGGTAGCAGTCTAGTGATTGAAGCGATTTCAGATATTCACATTCAACTTTCCATAAAGAAAAATTGAAAATGCAGTGGTACTTGATTGTAGCACAACTGGTTTTCGAGCTATGTCTGCTCACTCTCGAAGTATATTCCTTCTGTACATGCGTCTATTATTTAGAAAAGGCTAGCAAATTCATATCTTCAAAAAGACTTGCTATAGACATCAGTAACGGTGAAACTATGTGTTGCGATGTATGTAAGCGAAAGGATGGAAATGAAAAGCGCATCTTCAAGAGATGTAAGCATGCTTTTTGTCAACGCTGTTTCATACGTAATTGCATTCAACTTTGCCAATGTAACCACTGTGACATTGCTCATTTCGAGTGTCACTTATGTCGCAATAGTTAGTACCTATGCAAATGTGGTAAAGATAGGTTTTAGCAAAGACTAACACGGAAAATGGCGAAACGTAAAATGACGAAACGTAAAAGTCAAAAGTTTTCTTCAGCCATTCAAGCTCTCCGACGAATGAAAGCAAATCAGCGATACAATGCTATACGACATGCTAACGATAAATTCATTTGTGAAATTATTTCTCATGTGAGGAAGTTGAGGACGAAGAAATTAGCGCCAAAACAACGAAAGTTACTTAAGCGATATGCTACGAAATTGCGTTTCATCTCCAATCCTAAAGTCGCCCTTCAAAGAAAGAGGAAAACTCTAACACAAAAGGGCGGTTTCCTTTCAGCAATACTTCCAATGATAGCTCCTGCCGTGGGCAACCTATTGGGAAATATCTTTGGCTCTAAGCGTTAATTATGCAAATGTTGAGTCTCAAAGTAATAAAATGGATTTCAGACTTCAATGTGATAAAGTTCTGACTGTATCAGGTCCATCTCATGCAGGTAAAACTGTTTTCACGCTGAATTTATTGGATAAAAGAAGGGAGTTGTTTAAGGAACCTATCAATCGAGTGATTTGGTGTTATGGTATTTATCAACCGTCGCTGTTTCAGGAATTGCAAAGTCGCAACTTTATTCGACATGAAGGAATTATTCCAGTGGATAAACTTCAGTCTAATGATGTTGTTGTATTGGATGATTTATTAAAAGAAAGTAAGAATTCAAAAGATGTTACAGATATGTTCACTCGCGCAGCACACCATAAAAGGTGTTTTATCATCTATATTACACAAAATTTGTTTCCTGATGGAAAAGAAGCTCGTACACGAAACCTGAATACACACTATTATGCTATTTTCAAGAATCCGCGAGATAAAAGTCAATTTGAAATTTTAGCGCGACAAGTTGCACCCAGAGGATCAAAAGCCTTAATTGAAATTTTTCAAGCAGCTACTGAAAAACCATACGGTTACTTATTCATTGACTTTACGCAAGAGTGTCCGGAAGAATTTAGATTTCGAAGTGATATTTTGAAAACTCCCATGATTATCTACAAACTATGAGTTCTTATTCTCGCATGATTGTTATTCCTCAGGATGAATATGTACAATTGACTGCCATGCAGCAAGTAAAGCAACCTCTTGCAAATCAAATGTATAGGAAAGAAATAGATTATCAGCAAAATGTTCACATCAAAGATCCACATCGTGCTGTATTATTACAATCGGAAACTGTTGAGCAATTGAAAAACTTGAAGAATAAGATGCGTGACTCTGTATCGACTGCTACACCTTTAGCATCTCGCGCACATGCCATATCTCTTTTCAACAGTATTGAACCCCATCTCAATGTAAATGATAGAGGAGAAATCATTACAGATGAAAATAAAGTGATTGATGCTTCACGTTATGAAGACTTGATTCAGTATGCGACACGTAGAAAGCGCCGTCAGGGCTATGTTCCACCTGGTTGGTCATACTTTCTTAAACTATTGAAAAAGCATAATGTGCCAAAATTTGCTTTAAATAATGAGACATTGAAAGAACTTGATTCAACAGTGGCTACTACTCCAATGCTTCAGGCGATGAAAATGCCAACAAATTGGTTTAAGACGTCACCTGCTACATCCCCTCCCACACTCACTAAGCAAACAAGGGGAAGAACTCGACGTAGATCTACATCGCCACTAAAACTGGTAAAAGGAAAACGTAAAACAGCTCCTCCTAGGAAATACATGTTCTCAGACTATTAATATGAAGCAGATGTGTTGCTTGCCATGTAATGAGCCGCCAGAGGTGAATGTCGTTGTCACTTGCACTTGCTGCGCCAGCTCTCATAATGAAACCCCTAAGCAATGTGAACACGATCGCAAAACCGCTAAAGCTAAATGCTGCAGTTGTTGTAAATGTAGAAAGGCAAGAAAGAAAAAAGATGAGAAGGAGGAAAAAGAGTCAGCCGTCATCGACTGAACGTTTGAAGTCAATCTATTATGATGTAAAACATCCGGCAGGATTTGCATCTATCAAGAAATTATCAAAAGCGAGTGGTCTTCCACAATCACAAGTGAAACGATGGTTAAAGGGTCAGGCTACCTATACACTCCACAAACAAGCGAAAAAGAAGTACCGCACCCGCCATTATATTGTTCATGACATCGATGAACAGTGGCAAGCAGATTTGTGCGATGTTGCCTCCATTTCAAAACATAACTCGGGCAATAATTTTATTTTAACCGTCATTGATATTTTCTCGCGTTATGCGTGGGCTCAACCTTTAAAAACTAAAGAAGGGAAAGGAGTAGCAAAAGCATTCCAAACAATTTTTCGAGAAGGTCGCATTCCAAAAAGAATTCAGAGTGATCAAGGAAAAGAGTTTGAAAATCAGCATGTGACAAGATTATTTGAGAGGCATGACATTGAGTTGTTTAGTGTAAAGAGCGCTTATAAAGCTGCACTCGTTGAACGTTTTAATCGCACATTAAAAAATCGCTTGTGGCGACATTTTACTGCCAACTTGACACAAAATTGGACAAAGGTTCTACAAGATACACTCCATGCCTACAATCACTCTATCCATCGTTCTATTGGACTCAGACCAGTAGATGTAAATGCTGACAATGTAGATAAAGTGCGCGAATCATTCCAACGTAAACGCACTCATGTGAAAAGTGATGTGAAAATTGGCGATAAAGTTCGTATCTCAAAAGTGAAAAGTGTTTTTGCTAAAGGGTACCTCCCGAATTGGACAGAGGAGGTATTTACAGTATCAAGGATTAATCAAAAAGACTCTCCGACCACCTACAAGTTGAAAGATTACGATAATGAAGAAATTGAGGGTAGCTTTTACCGCGATGAGATTGAGGTAGTCACTGAAAGTGAAACATATTTGGTAGAGAAAATCATTCGATGTAAAAAACGGCAAGGTGAAGAATGGTGTCTTGTTAAATGGACTGGTTATCCTTCAAGTATGAACTCTTGGATGCGTCGTGCCGACATCTTTCATCTAAGTGATCGACAGTGATTCATGCAAAGTTGTAACTAACAATGTTTAGGGTTTGAGCTATGAATCCAACTGCCTCATTTTATTCACGACCCTCCTACGTAAGTGGTGGAGGACAAATTTACATCGGTGCTCGCCGCCAACGTGGAGGTAGCATACTTGGTGCACTGAAATCTGTTGTAGCACCTCTCATATCCAATGTCGGTAGATCTTTAAAACGAAATGTTTTAAGTAATGCCGTTGGCTTTGCTGGTGATGTTGCTAGTGATCTTTCCAGAGGTAGAAGTTTCAAGAGCAGTTTGTTGAATCGTGGGAAGGAACGCGGTTTAAAAACATTGAAGCAGACCATTGCTGGTGTTACTCAAGGAAAGAAATCACCTAAACGAATGAGAAAAGGAAGGAGGAAACATCGCGGAGCTGGTAAGGTGCGATCTTCAGTCAAAAGGCATTCACGCAAACGTCGCAGAGGCTCTAATCATTCATCAGGCGCTAAACGACGACGCTGCTATAACTTCTAATCATGGAGTGTAAAACTTCCGGTTTTTGTTTGTTCGATCAACAAGCCATACAGACAGATATTCTTAGTTCAAGTATTGTAGATTATCATCCTCGAACAGCTGAGAATGCTGGCCCCATTGAATTTGTTATTCCTGGTGGTAGTGATGACTACATAGATTTGAGTTATGCGATGCTTGATTTGAGGTTTAGAATTCAGCAAGCAGATGGAACTGCTATTGACGATGCACATAAAGTTGGACTGAACAATTTACCATTGACTACATTACTTCGCGATGTTTCTCTAACGATTGGAGAGCAGCAGGTGGAAGGTGGTCAAAGCGATTATCCCTATAAATCATATTTCAATCATGTATCACAGTTTCATCCAGCAGCACAAAAAAGTCATATGGAAGCCATGGGATGGTACAGAGATGAAGCAGGAAAATTTGATGTTGAAACAAACAGTGGCTTTGTAAAGCGATCTGCTATGATTAAAGATAGTAGAGTATGTCAGCTATATGGTCCGCTGAATTTAGACTTCTTTAGACAGTCAAAGTTTTTACTCTGTAATACCAGCATGCGACTCAAGCTGACATTGAATAAGCCTGAATTTGCGCTGAATGCATTTGCTAAAGTTGACAATTTTAGAATTCATGTGGAAGATATTGCACTTTACATTCGTCGAGTAGTACCGAATCCAAGTGTCATTAGAGGGCATGCTGAAGGTCTTAACCGCCAAAATGCCATTTACCCCGTTCAGCATACAAAGCTTCTCACCTTTACAATTCCGAAAGATCAAAAGAGTTTCATGAAAGATGGCCTCTTTCCATCGGAAGCACCGAAGCTCCTCATGGTGGCAATGGTTGAAAATGATGCATTTAATGGTAATATAAAGAAGAATCCTTTCAATTTTAAACACAATCAGTTAAGTGAAATTGCTTTACGTGTAAATGGTGTGAGTCATCCTGGTCCACCCTACAAACCAGATTTTGCTTCGGATCAATTTATGCGCAGTTATGTTGATTTTATGGATGTCTTTGGCTTTTACAATACGGATGACACCAACGGACTTACTATGAAAGAGTTTAAGAGTGGATATACTATTTATGCATTTGATTTGACTGCTGACAGCGATATTAGTGCACCCTATCGTCAAGCGAACGTGCCTCATAATATTCGTTTGGATTTGACGTTCAAAAGAACACTACCTGAGACGATCAATGTATTAATTTATGCAGTCTTCGATTCAAATATTGAAATTACAAAGTATCGTGACGTGATTCTTCAGTATAATCGTTAATGAGTTGGTTGACTGCTGACGATATTAAGACTAAAGTGCAGCGTAATGCAGACGAAGCGACGTTGAAAGCTTTCGATAATGTCTATTCACTCGATACCTTACCACCTGCAGTAAATCACTATCCCATCTTTATTGTGCTAAACACTCATTCACAGAATTTAGGCGGTGAGCATTGGAAAGCGATCTTTATTGGAGAAGACCGACGTGGTGAACTATTTGACTCTCTTGCTCAACCTCCAAATATACCAACACAGCAGTGGTTGAGAAAACATACGCGTCAATATCAGCGAAATGAACGCATACTACAACATCCACTTTCATCAACGTGTGGTGCTTTTGTACTGTACTTCATCTTAAAACGTTTACATGTATCTCGATTTGCATCTGTTATTCAAAACTTTTCATGTAATCCATCCTCTAATGAAAAAATGATTTGTAAGTTCTATCATGATTTGAAATAAAAACATCATGTTGGAAAAATTGTTTTTTATTTTACAATCCGCTGGGTACGTACATACTCAATGAGATAGTCTAGGATCATATTTGCTTGTTCATGAGATTTTAGTCCAGTAATGATCACTTTACTATTATGAAAGATTGCCACATGCACAGGCAACCAACAACTAATGAGAGCTGCAGGAAAAAGTTCGGGTTCATAACACAAACTGTAACTGCTGGTACGAATCTTCAAAAATGATAGACTGTCACTCAATTGAGTAGAGATCACCATATTGTCCACAGTCAGATTCGACATCACACACCTCTCCCTCTTCCATATCCGACGTAGTAGTCTCTGTAGCTCTAAGCGCATTGACTGCGCCGATGAATGAGAAAGGGCGCCGAGAATCTGTACAGTCCCATTTGGGAAGAGTTGAAGATTCCGTGAATTGTTCATCTTCACCACTAACATTTGAGGACGGCCCGGGTAATACTTGCTGTTTGGAAGCTGTTGGCGTAATGTTGTGAGATCGATTTTGGTGTAGAGTCTGAAGCGACGGAGAATGTTGACGATGGTGTAGCGATGGCGCTTCATGATGAAAGAATGAGTAAATTGAGCGATGTACCTTCCTTTTATACTTTTCCCAACTACCTTGATGAAATGTAAAGTTAGTATGAAGTTGGGAATGATAGAGTTGAATTCGCCGATTGTTGACGCGCAGCCAGATGCGATTTCCAATACGTGAATGTCTTTTCATATAGAAGTATTTCAAGTCCTTCATGATATGATGTAGAGATTGAAAATGACGATAAGATAAAGCAAACTCTCTTCTCACATTTCCAGTTGAATCTTTGAAATAGACGTTTCGATCATGATCCGTTTCAATACGTTGTAGGGAATCTAATTTCCAACTCATGGTGCGTGGTAATCATATCTGATTAAGATTTGCATAGTAGGGCGATGAACTCATGACGAATAAATGTCATGATGGAGCGATGTATGTATCTTCTATACTTCTCCCAATTGTATTTGCGAAATGAGAAACAGTTTGCGGAATGAGAATGGTAGATTTGAATTTCATTTCTGTAATGTTGAAGCCAAACTTGATCACCCAAGGAGATGAATCTTAATGTTTCAAAATATTCCAAATCCCTCATGATATCATTGAGGTTGACAAATTGTCGCCATGTTAATGTAATACCTCTTGATGTATGACCATGAGAATTTTTGAAATGTACGTTTCCATCACGATCAACTCTGATATATTGTAGAGAGTCCAAAATCCAAGTCTTCATGATGTTATGCAAAGTTGCAGATTAGCAATATAAAAATGTCGTTTTATCATATTTTGCTTAGCAATGCGGCTACAAAGAGATTTACTAGTAATCGAGCCGCACTCTTTTCTACTCCCATTGATCATGCACAACAGCTAAATGGGAATTGGGAAGTGGGTGTCACTCAACTTGTTTATAGCAACTGTGTCTATACTTTTGATCATGAGGTGATGACTATTAATATGAGGCGTACAGCTGCTTATCAATGTGAAAAGGGGTGCCGAGTATACATTCCACAGTGGTCAAAGAAAGATCTCTTATCATGTAAAAAGTTTATATATGATTTCTTGAATAAAGCGTGTAAACATATTGTCCAATTTACTCCGCACAATGATGATTATAATTATGTACATCATGTAGTTGAGAAAGATTGGATTGTTGGTTTAAGTCCAAGTTTAAGAAATGATTTAGGCTACCTCGCTAGCGCCTTAACAAGCTATGATAATTTTAACGTTAATTACCACATAAGTGGTCATAAACAGTTAATATATCGAGAGGAAGCTTATTATGTAGATCTTATTCCAAGAAATGAGAAGACGTTGGTGAAGAAGATTGTGATTAAGCCAAGAAAGACAAACATGACTCCTGAAACATTATTGAAGAAATTTAATTATCTCCTTCGAGTTGATGGTAAACAAGTGGCAACATTGACTTATATCAAATCATCTAATCATATTGCAATAAGCAAATTAAATGATGATGATCTAGTATTAGTTTGTTCAAAAGATTTTCATCAGTTCTTACGACATCGTTCTGCAGCTGTTCATGGAAAATCTGATATGCAACATTTACCATGTGAAAGGCCAAATCAATTTGATACAGAATGGGCCGTATCTTTATACAGAAAGTGTGTAGAGCCTTTTGGTGGTTTCTTACATGAAACAAGAGTGTTGATGCCTCGCATTATTACTTCGGTTAAATTGGTTGTAGATTATTTAAATGAAGTGATTAATGAGCAACATATTTCATTTTCTGAAAAAGAAGGTACTTTGTCTCTCACTATAAGTGGAAAAGGTATTGAACTAATTATGGATAAAACTCTAATGGACATTTTGGGTTTTGACCAAAATATCTTTAAAAGTGGTACTGTAACCAAAGCTAGCGCAGACATGTCGCTATCGCGTCGTATTAACTATTTTCAGATATATTCCAATATTGGTGAAGATGTACGTGTGGGAGATGTTGAAGCTCCATTGCTAGCAATGATACCATACCAGCCAAAGAGCTGCAGTATTTTATCTGAGCATACTTTCAAGAAAGTGCATTATACAAAGCTGAAATCAAACTACATCCCACAAATTGATATTGCCATTTATGACGATGCTGGTGCGTTGATTCCTTTTCATAAAGATGCTGTGACAAGTATCACACTCCATTTCCGAATGAAGAGTTAATGCAAACGTATGCTAATATATTTTTCCAATGTGAATAATATGGAAAGTGAAAATAAGGACTCGTTTCTAATCTACTTGCCCAGTAATGCTTCTATGAATAAATTTCCCAAAAATAAACCATCAGACTATCGAGTAGAATTAAATCGCCCACTGCATTTAGAAGGTGAATGGGAGGTTGGCGTTTCTAGTATTTGCTATGATAGCAATATTCAGAATGTGAATGATTTGGAAGAAATGATATTGACTCCTCGCACCCATGATGGAATAACGATGAATAATGCATTTCAGTTCCCATACAATTTAACATCAGATGGAAAGTGGAACTATGAATGGATTCAGATAAAATCAGATTCTTATGAGCCATTTGGGAATGAGAAAATTATTAAGGCATTCAACAGTGGTAATACTTCCATCATGAAGAATAAAAATCAGAAAGCTTATGAGTTTACTATCTATCATTGGAGTGGGAGACAGTTCCTCCGCTTTCATTCTTTTACTAAAGGTCTTACGCTGAGGTTGGATAGTGAATTCTATCCGCATCTCGGTTTTGGTCATGGACTACATCTAACGTCAATTGCTACTGCAAATGTTAGAAAAGTTTATTCAAATCGAATCAACAAATTTCATTATAGATTTAAAATATTTGATGAAGATGTTGTAGAATGCGAAGAACGCATCATTTTGAAAAAGCGTGGTGTTCAACCTTTATCACTTATTGAGTTAGTAAAACGATGGAATGAGACTGTGGGTAAGAAGTATGGAGAGAAAATTATGGCGGACAAAAATAAGTTGGTTATTCAGAAATATAATGACAAACTTACAGTTTATTTCTCTCCAACCTTGCGTCATTTTGTAAGACATTATACACCTATTATTGGAAGCGGTGTGGTGTATGCTTCTCATGAATATCACACTAAAGCTGATTCAGTTAATGATGAATGGTGGGTGGACA
This sequence comes from Prostheceraeus crozeri, assembly GCA_907163375.1. Classification (NCBI taxonomy): domain Eukaryota; kingdom Metazoa; phylum Platyhelminthes; order Polycladida; family Euryleptidae; genus Prostheceraeus; species Prostheceraeus crozeri. The sequence continues at coordinate 11,699 of CAJQUW010007350.1, read as the reverse complement.
TCTATGGCGATCGCATCAAGAAAATTTACCAGTCTTATGAAGAATCTAAAGTTGCTATCAATATAATGCCGCGTCTATATCATACAGTTGAAAGCTTCATTCATGTAGTAAATCCTTATATACAACAGAAGTTGAAGCATGTGATGAAAAGTAAATATGATGCAAAGACACACCACATTTCGTTTTCAATTGAAAATCAACGCGTTGTTCTGAAACTGGGTGATGACATTCAATGTCAATTGAGTAAAAATTTGAAAAAACTCTTTGGTTTTTCAATGCTACAAACAGTGTTTGCTGCTGCGCATACGATTGGTATAGAAACACCAATGACACTTGATAAACATGAACAGCACCTTTACATTCAAAGTGATTTGATTCTACCTATTTCTGTTGGTGAGAAAAAAGAATACATTTTACGTGATTTCATTCATGATAAAGACGCTTCATATGGAATAGTCGAGAAGATGTTTGAATCTATTTTCTATCATCCCGTCGTCAAACAAACTATACCCTCTATTGCTATCAAAATTACCAATGGTTTACAAGAGTGCATCCATGTGAAAGATACTAAATCCCTCATAACGTTAGTGTTTCGGAAAACAAAGTGAAGTCATTGTGATATGTTTATTGAAATATGTACATGAATGTGAAGCAACAGACTTTATACAACATCCACTGAAAATATATACATGAGCGCACTTCAATAAACATTGTTATATACAAAAAGTCTTTTTACTTCGTGAAGGGTGGAAATATACAGGGATAGGAAAAATGTCTTTCAGTGGAAAAGTCATCACATGGGGAATGTACAGATGTGGACACATATTCACAAGGAAAAAACAATCTCATGCGATACATAAAACAACAATGTTTATCGACAGAAATCAACATCAAAATACTAAGTTAAGGATGATTATGCTAAGACGTCTCCTGAATGTGGTAGTGTGAGTTTAATTCTTTTGGGTGGTGGTATGTTTGTGTCAGGATGTCCATGTGGAAGAGATATGTTGTGTTCTAACCAGCACCTCTTATCCTCCCATGCTGAAAGCGCCCGTTTCCTAAAAGTATGAGTTTTGATCTCATGCGACTTAGATTTTAAGATTGTCATATTGACAAACGTTATATTTTTATTTCTATAGGCTTTCCTGAAATTCTTATGTTTCATGTTAGAGACCAATGATCTTGATATGCCTTTAGCACGCTTAATACTATCGTCGCTATCCTTTAATTTCATAGAATACATTTTTGGACGGAGGAGAATCATTTCATCTATTTCCTTCCCTGCTGTCTCATCCTTAAAGCAGCCAAGTTTTGCCTTATTTTTGATGGAGTAGAGTGGATGATCAGCAGGATAATTTGATGTATCAAAATATCTTTCTAAAGATTTTCCTACTTCATTGAAATTTAAATCTTTTTGAGTGGTAATACCTAAAAAGAAACTATCTGTATCACCACCCAACAAACGAACCTCTTTTACGAGAGGACACGGTTTTAGTATTTTATAGAAGAGTTGATACATTTCAAGCTTGGAGTAATCTAGAACAGCTTGACCAATATAGATGGGTTTGCACAACTCAACTTCAGATTTTATCATTTTAATACCTACAAGATCCTCATCGATTATGTCTCTATCGATGAATAGAGGTGATGAGGTCAATTTGTGATACTTTTGATCATCATTAACTAGTTTGTAGTTTACGCGCTTTCTAACATCCTCCATCGTCTTACCAAATAGACTGTTGTTCTTATATTTATAGAAATCTTTTTCAAAGTTATTTTGGGCTAGTGCACGTTTCTGGCTGTTGCTATCAATATATGGCTTGAGGAAGGCTTTCTGTCTAAATTTAATAATGCGGTGAACTCTTTTTAAAATCATGCCCATTTCTAAATAAAATTTTAAGATGCTAAAGTGGACTAGATAGTTTTCTTTATCATATTGAGTGAGCAAAAGTTTGCGGCAAGGCTTATAGTCGGGTTGTCCACATGATTCTAAATCTTTATGAAATTGTTTCATAAAGTCGGAAAACATATCTTTGCTCACTTCACCTGATTCGGGTGCGAGTGGAAAATCTACGGTTTTATGTTTAATATTATTTGGATAGATTAGATCTATCTCAAAATAATATCCCCAATCACCTTCATCTGGAATTGCTAGTATGTTAGAAGGGTTGGAGAAATGTTGAATATCACTATCATCTAACCAGCTAAACTCAGAGTGAGGTAGCGGTTTGGATAATGAACTACCATACAAATTATTTTGGTCATAATACTTCAGATGGGTATGATCATTACCTACTGTTTCAGATTTTAACCTATGTTTATTTACAAATGTGAGACCACCGCGAATTCCTCGCTCAAATAAATTATACATCTCTGGATCTTGTAAGAGATGAATGGTCTCACCAGTCATTTTAAAAGCAGACTTAAATGACATGGCTGGTAGACTGACAAAGTGGACGGGATCTAACTTATCTTCTTCTAATGCCACTCGTCGAAACTCCTGAAATACATCAGCCAGCAAAAATACATCTAACTTAAGGTAGGCAATCATATATTCACCAAATGTATGGCAGTCAAATTTTATCCATGCATCTTGTGCATGATCATAATCTTCGGTCTTACATTCTGCGCCGGTCAAATCATTTTTAAATTTATCTATGGGCGGAAGAGAAGTCTCGCCGAGTTTACTAATCGCATCAAAATATGCATATGGAAAGACTCCTTTCCGTGTGATGACTTCATCGGTTAGATTTGGGTATTGTTTCTTAAGATTTTGTGTTAGTGGAAGAGACTTTAGATTTTGCACGAGAGAGGCCAGTGATGCAGTCATAAATTGGTAGGAATCTAAAAATTTTATATCAAAATAGACCGTCTTATTTTCTTTAGTTTTATCGACAGGCACTTTTGCTGTCATGGCCATAAACTTCTCTCTCGTTTGCGCTATTACATCAAGCTTCCACTCTTTCATTTGACCTAAACCTCCTTTTATTATCATATGGCTGTCGTAGCCCTTGAAATTGTGGAAAATGACGGGTAATGTACGCCGCTTCATCCTCAGCGAAAAATTACATTTTGAACAGAGTGCGTTTCTAAATTTAGCAGTGATGTGATCATGGTCGCGCACTTTCTTAATCTTATCATCGTCAAATGTTTTCCTACATTTGGGGCAAACGTTGCAACTATCAAATTTTGCTTGATCATCTGCTGTCATATGCAATGATCTGCGATAGAGTTCACCATCATGTTTTTGTTGAAATTTTACAGCCTGTTCGAGGAATTGTAGGAATTGGTAAATACAATCCTCACCTTGCCAGACGCGCATTTTATTTTGCCTACCCCTAAAGTGATCATGCCATACTTCATAGCAGGAAATGGCTGCTGGTCGATGGATGTTATCATCGATATAACATTCGATGTCAGCATAGATGACACGAAGAGGACTTAGTTCATCACCATTCTCTCTATATGAAAACTCCTTATCTTTGGGCATGCGCTCCATTTGCAGTTTACCTCGCTTACACCATTCGTAATGAGTTTCAAATTTAGTTTTCCTCCTAAAGTGGCGAATACATCTGTCGCAGTAATATAACTCTCTACTAGAGTTTTCTAAGTGGTGGTATAAGCGAGAGATTTTGGGAATACCACAGTAGTGCCATTCCTCACTATCATCCTGTTTTACTAATAACAGGTTTATTGTACGTTCATAACAACTCGAACGCGAGTTGTAGCGCACACCCTTCAATCCCTTTTCCCAAACATGGAGAACTATTTTGATGTTGTTCAATTTTTCAAATTTTTCTATATCTTTAATTTTCATATCGTCACTATTACAGTCATCGAAGTTTAATTCATTCTCCCACTGTTGATACTTACTCTTGCGGTATCGACTATTCTGCACATCATTATAGTGGAGAATGGAGAGGACGGCATACTTAAAACATTGCGATTCGCAATCTACAGAAATGACTGCTGCTTTATTTCTTAAATTTTTCGGAAGTTTAAAGGAGCCTCGACCACTATGATTTCCTAATAAACTGATTTTGATCATAGCGGTCTCAATACCATCAAAAACGAGTCCACTATCACGCTCGTTAAATTTATCTATATTTAATTTTAACCCTTGGATATGAAAATTTATCCAAGACTCACAGTCTACAACTTCGGTTGCAGGAGAGGAGGGTATGTGAAACTCCAACCTCTCTATTATTTGTCCAGTATGGTGGTCGATTTTTACATATTTTATTTTAAGATAGATGAGCGCCTTCATTCTAAAATTGTCTAAATTGTTGAAGAGCGCTTCTATCAATGATGAATTTTGATGAAACCATTCCTCAAAGTTAGCAATGGTTTCTGAGGAGTCCATCTGGTAGTTCCTCACTAAATTATTTATGGACACCTCAGTGAGTCGGATAGAGGAGGTACCGTTGGTGTAGGTATCGTTCGTGTGTGTATGTTGAAGTCTGTGCGAAGATAGTTCAAAACGTGTCTCGAAAGACTGAATGCATAAATCGCAAGAAAAGGAGACATCGTTAACAGAATCATCCCTACCTTCGGAGATTGATGCCGGCTTAGGTCTACAAACACCTCGCTTGATGTGTCGGATGAGATCACGCTTCCTCGTGAAGATGTGTCCACAGTCAGCACATTGCCGATCGTCACATTCCCGCGACAATGTTGAGATGGACTCGCACGAGATGGAACTGGTATCACCTGAAAGAGAAATCATTCTTTCATCTCTGTTCAAGTCTCAGTGTATTGTTACAACCTACCTTGACTCAACAACTCTAAACTTTCCTCGAGAAGGGAGGGCGTTGGTGATGAAGTTGATGCCTGAAATTGAGGAAGATGCTATTAGCTACACGTTTGAGGGAGATGAGAGAGGAAATTTTCAACTTACCATTTGAACGAAATTATGTTTAAGCTTGATACTTCAACAAGATAGAGACTTCACTCAAATTTGAAATTCACTAAAGAGCAGTTCACTTGTACGCCTCAAATACAGAATTCGTCAGAGAACAGTTCAATTATGCGTCTCAAAGACAGAGTGAAATGATACGGATATCACTTTGCTTATATACTTTCATTCTCTTCATTCATTGGATGTTCATTCTGATTGGCTGCTTGTGTATACTTAAGAATTAGAAAACATTTCAAAGTCATTATTCACAGTCAACATGACAAGCCCTCCAACAACACCAAATACCGCATTGGAGTTCTCCTCTCCATGCTCAACACCAAAGGCGCTCGTTACACCAAATGCACCAAGAAAGGCGAAGGTGGAGAAGGTGTACCGACTGGACAATATACGAAAGTTATCATTACCAGCGGACGAGGAAGAGGAGAGTGTATGTGAGAAGGAGTGTCCCGACTTAACAGGCGTGAGGTGGAAGTATCTCCAGTACGATACTGACGATGTGATGGAGATGACCAGCAAGTCGCAGTTGCATCAAATATGGGAGTGGTACACCCCTAACTCCCAACCGCGAACCGTGGCGGAGTGGGCGTACATTGACAACGTGAGGGACGCTGCAGAAGAACGTTTAAAGCAGCTCAACTGTTTTTGTGATCTATGTGAAGTCAGACTCTGGGACGATATTGACGATGAAGACCTTTTAAAATACATGCCATAATAAATGTTTATTTCGTATTATCTTTGCTTTCATACTGACTTACTTGAATGGGGCTTTAGTGAATAATTTAACCATGTATACTTTTTCATTTGGAAATAGTAGCACGCTTAGTCTAACTTGCAAATCTTATAACATTTCATATGGGTGATAATGGTAGATGAAATAGTGTCAAATAAAATTAAGATAGCTTACACTTCTGATACAGGGATAGCAATCGACTGCGATCCATGTGTAAAGAGCTTGTTAGACTACGGATGGGGTTAAGTGGATGATTTAACCATGTATACATTTTCATTGGGAAATAGTAGCACGCTTAGTCTAACTTGTAAATCTTAAAACATTTCATATGGACGATGATGATAGATGAAATAGTGTCAAATAAAATTAAGATAGCTTACACTTCTGATACAGGGATAGCAATCGACTGCGATCCATGTGTAAAGAGCTTGTTAGACTACGGATGGGGTTAAGTGGATGATTTAACCATGTATACATTTTCATTGGGAAATAGTAGCACGCTTAGTCTAACTTGTAAATCTTAAAACATTTCATATGGATGATGATGATAGATGAAATAGTGTCAAATAAAATTAAGATAGCTTACACTTCTGATACAGGGATAGCAATCGACTGCGATCCATGTGTAAAGAGCTTGTTAGACTACGGAAGAGAGAAGTGTGTTATGTTGCGTGTGGCGCGTGAGTGTCCTCCCATTTCATTCCATTCATTATTTTTCTTCCCCTCTGCATTCCATATCCGAGGATATGTGGCGGGCTTGGGACCGCTTTAGCTGCATTAGAAGGTTGGCCCTTAAAAGAGCCCATGGGTCGTTCTCCGTCCACCGACACTCCTCTCACTTCTGCAAAAACTCTGAAAGAAAAAGAATAGGAGATTAGATGAGCTACAAAAATGATCATGTTGAGGAAGCTTACTGGGAACTTTCTTCCGAACTTTTCGGACGACGAAGTCTTCGAGCTGACCGGTAACGTCCATGCTCATGTGGAGACAGCGGACTCCGTCGCCCTCATAACACTGCTGGGTTACGTTGGGATCATCCGTGATGGTTGGGGCGTCGCAAATATTGTTCTCAAAGAGGGGAAGATGGACTTCATACACTCTTCTTTTTCGACACTTCAAACGCTCATGCAGTCGCTCCACTTCACCCGTCAACCTCTTATTAATGACCTTCACCTCCTCCGTCTCCTTCACCACGCTTCGCATCCGCTCTATCTCTTCATCCTTCCTCGACACACTCGCCCGCAAACTCTCCACCAAACCTGCCTTCCTCATCAACTCGCTCCTTTCCGCCATCCATTCCTTCTCCTTCTTTCTCAAGCTCTCCAACTCTTCCCTTGTTGCCCTATACCCCTCAACCTTCACCTTCAGCTCATCATTCTCCTTCAAAACCTTTCTATTGTTACTTTCCAAAGCCATCACACGATCCTTCATTCTCACAAATACCTCCGTGTCATACACCTCTTGCTGCCGTGGCGATGACGCTGCCATCGGCTTAGCCACTTCCTCCCCCTCCCACTCTTCCTTCAAATCCGCTATGTCTCCAAACAAATCTTCCATCACCGCATCCAAATCTACATCATCCTTCTTCTTCTTCATATTCGCTCTCAACTCAACTTCCTCACTCGAACTCCCATCACTCGAACTCCCCTCACTCGCATTCCTCACCACTTTCTCCCCAATCACGTCCTGAATCGTGGCCACCGCCTTTCTCACCTCTTCCCTTTCCAACAACTCTCCCTCAAACCATGCCTTGAACCCCTTCTCTCCGATGTTCCCACTCTCACACTGCATATGCGCCTTCATAAATTCCTTCTCATCCCCCATCACACATTTCCGACAAGACACACACAACCTCAACATCACTTTCCTCTCATGGCCCATCGTCCCCTCTTTTTCTTTTAAGTGTTTCTTCAGTTCGCTACCTCTAGCAATCTTTCCACAGCTACACTTGCCCACCAACATCTTGGCATTACTCGCTTTTGTCATGATAATTCTGTAAAGATAGAGTAAAATTTGATAGCAAGTGTTTATAGGATACTACTTGCTGATATGCATTGAAAGACTAAGTCACCAAACATTTGATAGCAAGTCAGCAACCGTTTGGGTGTTAAGCTCTTGAATCCGTTACAGGCGTTACTCAGAGGGGATCTTATCCCAGCTCCAAGGCCTCGACCCACAAATCCAACCTCGATCGGACAGAGCGTGCGTCATATCACTGTGTTGGTATCCGGGCCCCAGTTTTGACATGAAAACCGGTGGAGTTATTTACAAGAGGAAACGACCCAAGTCACAGAGACTCATAAACGACTGCTTTTTATTCAAAAACTTTAATTATTATCATTAAATATGAATTTAAATTTTTCAGTATTTTAGTACTACTCATAAAACGTTTATAAGTAGTCTGTCACCTTCAGCATAGCAAACGCTGTCGAATGTTTTTTGAATCAAGTCTAAAGGACTTGTAGAAGCAAAGTTATAGCCGTTTGAAGATTTCGGCCTACTATCATCAAATGGTCAGTCATGCTATACTGACTAACCTATAAGTCTGACACCTTAGCTGATATCAGCAATGTAAAGTCAGAAGTCCGATATCGGACCTCAAGAGAAACGACTTACCTGTAGTCAGTTTCTCAACTTAGTGAAATTCCTCTCCCGATCCCGTTCTTATATACCCTGTGAATATGCAATCGATAAGAGGGGGGGGGGACGTCAATGAAATTTCAAAATTTGATGAAAAATGTTTTGGTGACGGTCCCAGGTCGAAATTCCACACTTTGGAAAATTTTCAAATTTTTACCCATACAAAGTCACTCTGACACTTAGGATTTTTTCAGGTAAGCGAGCTCCGACCTAAAATCTTGTAACCGCTCTAACTTTTGAACGAAGACAGATAGGAACAAGCCGATTGTTTCACTGAATTTGTCTCACTCTTAGCTTTCAAACGAGCTATCGCACGACAAAATCCGTCCACTGGAAGCCAAAATCGAAGCAAGCTGTCCAGAGGGGGGGGGGACGTCAGTGAAATTTCAAAATTTGATGAAAAATGTTTTGGTGACGGTCCCAGGTCGAAATTCCACACTTTGGAAAATTTTCAAATTTTTACCCATACAAAGTCACTCTGACACTTAGGATTTTTTCAGGTAAGCGAGCTCCGACCTAAAATCTTGTAACCGCTCTAACTTTTGAACGAAGACAGATAGGAACAAGCCGATTGTTTCACTGAATTTGTCTCACTCTTAGCTTTCAAACGAGCTATCGCACGACAAAATCCGTCCACTGGAAGCCAAAATCGAAGCAAGCTGTCCAGAGGGGGGGGGGGACGTCAGTGAAATTTCAAAATTTGATGAAAAATGTTTTGGTGACGGTTCCAGGTCGAAATTCCACACTTTGGAAAATTTTCAAATTTTTACCCATACAAAGTCACTCTGACACTTAGGATTTTTTCAGGTAAGCGAGCTCCGACCTAAAATCTTGTAACCGCTCTAACTTTTGAACGAAGACAGATAGGAACAAGCCGATTGTTTCACTGAATTTGTCTCACTCTTAGCTTTCAAACGAGCTATCGCACGACAAAATCCGTCCACTGGAAGCCAAAATCGAAGCAAGCTGTCCAGAGGGGGGGGGACGTCAGTGAAATTTCAAAATTTGATGAAAAATGTTTTGGTGACGGTTCCAGGTCGAAATTCCACACTTTGGAAAATTTTCAAATTTTTACCCATACAAAGTCACTCTGACACTTAGGATTTTTTCAGGTAAGCGAGCTCCGACCTAAAATCTTGTAACCGCTCTAACTTTTGAACGAAGACAGATAGGAACAAGCCGATTGTTTCACTGAATTTGTCTCACTCTTAGCTTTCAAACGAGCTATCGCACGACAAAATCCGTCCACTGGAAGCCAAAATCGAAGCAAGCTGTCCAGAGGGGGGGGGGACGTCAGTGAAATTTCAAAATTTGATGAAAAATGTTTTGGTGACGGTCCCAGGTCGAAATTCCACACTTTGGAAAATTTTCAAATTTTTACCCATACAAAGTCACTCTGACACTTAGGATTTTTTCAGGTAAGCGAGCTCCGACCTAAAATCTTGTAACCGCTCTAACTTTTGAACGAAGACAGATAGGAACAAGCCGATTGTTTCACTGAATTTGTCTCACTCTTAGCTTTCAAACGAGCTATCGCACGACAAAATCCGTCCACTGGAAGCCAAAATCGAAGCAAGCTGTCCAGAGGGGGGGGGGGGGACGTCAGTGAAATTTCAAAATTTGATGAAAAATGTTTTGGTGACGGTCCCAGGTCGAAATTCCACACTTTGGAAAATTTTCAAATTTTTACCCATACAAAGTCACTCTGACACTTAGGATTTTTTCAGGTAAGCGAGCTCCGACCTAAAATCTTGTAACCGCTCTAACTTTTGAACGAAGACAGATAGGAACAAGCCGATTGTTTCACTGAATTTGTCTCACTCTTAGCTTTCAAACGAGCTATCGCACGACAAAATCCGTCCACTGGAAGCCAAAATCGAAGCAAGCTGTCCAGAGGGGGGGGGGGACGTCAGTGAAATTTCAAAATTTGATGAAAAATGTTTTGGTGACGGTCCCAGGTCGAAATTCCACACTTTGGAAAATTTTCAAATTTTTACCCATACAAAGTCACTCTGACACTTAGGATTTTTTCAGGTAAGCGAGCTCCGACCTAAAATCTTGTAACCGCTCTAACTTTTGAACGAAGACAGATAGGAACAAGCCGATTGTTTCACTGAATTTGTCTCACTCTTAGCTTTCAAACGAGCTATCGCACGACAAAATCCGTCCACTGGAAGCCAAAATCGAAGCAAGCTGTCCAGAGGGGGGGGGGACGTCAGTGAAAATTTTTTCTCTCCGATTTCGCTGGAAACATCCTTCCTAACCCAAAATTTCACGTAGATTCCGAATCTGGCCTCCGTTTTCTCATCCGATGCTTCGTTTGGGCGCTACACACCAAAACATCCCAAATTCTAACTCTGTCGTTTTTTCGAAAAATGTTGAAAATTTTTTGTCGCCGATTGACTTGAAACTCACCATACAGATAGAGAATTTCACGCTGATTCCAAATCTGAAATCCGTTTTCCAATCCGATGCTTCGTTTTGAAGCTACAGCCCAAAACGTCCCAAATTCTAACTCTGTCGTTTTTCACCAATGTCCCAAAATCTTAAATGGCGTCTCACATCTAAACGAAGACAGATAGGAACAAGCCGATTCTTTCACTGAATTTGTCTCACTCTTAGCTTTCAAACGAGCTATCGCACGACAAAATCCGTCCACTAGAAGCCAAAATCGAAGCAAGCTGTGTAGGGGGGGGGGGGACGTCAGCCGAAAATTTTTTCTCTCCGATTTCGCTGGAAACATCCTTCCTAACCCAAAATTTCACGTAGATTCCGAATCTGGACTCCGTTTTCTCATCCGAACACTCCTTCCACTCGAAACAACCCATTTACAACCCAACATTCAGCAGATTGCACCAAAAACATCACACACTATAGCCTCAACACTAATCCTGGCGGTCGCCCAAGTCCACCACGACACTCTATCGTTCCAGAGGGGGGGGGGACTCAGACCCGAAGCACCACGGCGGCCGACCACGACACTCTGCCGTTCCAGAGGGGGGGGGGCGCCGGTCGAGTGTTTGTCATTTGCTTACTACTATCGTCCTACATCACTAGTGCCAACTCTTTCTAATGTGCTCAACGACTCGTATCGAATCAATTTATACTTCCTATCATTTCCGATTCTGTGAGTCAGTCTCAATTCGCCTATATACCTCGACCAGGACCCGGCGCACCTAGTGCTTTGGTACTGGCACAGCATCAGATTTTGCAGTTCTGGGACTCACAATCTGGAGCTCAAGGCTGTGATGGCGTGCGGGCAGACGCATTTTGTATTCCAAAATATCTTTAGTAATCAGAAGACCAATCTGCCAAGTTAGCATGCATTTACATGTAACAAGTAGGCATGTTAATACATGCTAACTTGGCCAATTGACTTCTGAGATTGTTTCTAAAGATATATTGGGAATA